>JAQJVL010000905.1:0-46797 GCA_035578905.1 Stictocephala bisonia | reverse complement strand
CCTGGAACCTGAGACTGGACCATATCACTTACAGTAATTTAAAATATTGATGTAAGAATGTAATAAAAAGATGTTAAATGTTAAACAAACAAGATTTTCAAAAACATAGAAGATTTTTTTTAAATACAGCATTACAAGTTAACTAATGCTGTGCAGTAATTTTAAAATGTCAAAAGTTCTTTAAATAATAGCAAGTAACTTGAATAATATAATTAACTATAATGTGAAAACATATTTTTCCATGTTGTGAATATTTTTATAAAATTTTTAAATTTAGGATTAAAAAACTGTTGATGTGATAAATACATGAAATTACAGAGTTATTTGAGTGGGTAAAATGAAGAAATGGTTTAACTGACAGAATTATATCTTAATTTACAGAACACATGGCAACATTCTCTTACTGATGAAATAATACTGTTTAATAAAACAGTATTATTGTTGCTAAATAATAACGTTTGATAAAACATCTGCTGGTTTGCTAAAATATGTAATAACTACTTAGTTAGACATCAGCACACCAGCAGATGTTCTGTCTGATAAGACTTTTTTTGTAAGAATTTCTGTCATTCTAGTAATTCTAGGCCTGATAATAATTTTTGTAAAACAGGTTTAAAACAAACAAATATAAGTATCTAAGATGCCATTGTAACAGATCTTAGAGAATATATATAATTCCCAAGTTAAAATTATAAACTCTTTGAAAAATTGTCACAAAAGTACAAAAAAACAGCTGAACAAACTGCAACAATGTTACATGATGAGGAACAGTTTAGTCAGTATTATTGTGGAAAATGTATTGTAATAAAACCGTACATATCTGCCTGGCTTTTTATTTTACCGATTGTTAAAAATGCTCTAAATTCTAGCTTTACTAATAATATATTTCTGTTTTTGGAACATTTTCAACAAAGTAATAACCGGCCAACTTTCTATTGATGTTAATCTTTCGGCTTTACTGATACAAGTCTACTCTATTTGTAAATGAGACTAACATAATAAGTTCATTACCAACCATATTATGATAAAATAAAACTCAATATCAACCTATAAACAAAATGAAAACCAGTGCACTATCAGAATCTGTCTGCAACAAACATTATTTTGTGTAGTGTACTTTGCAATGACAGTGTTGTTTCGTCATTTTTAACTCATTAAAGTAGTTAAGATATGTACATTAAGTAATTCAATGTACACATCTTACTTGAACAGCAATAATAATATAAACTTACAATAACATTTAAGTAATTCAAGTGCCAGGTTTTGAGTAGATTAAATATACATTAATGTTCAAATGTAGAAATAAGCAGGTTGTTTGTTGTTCACATACAGAGCACAATTAACAAACAATATAACCTATAATAAAGCGACTTATCCACAATTATTTTAGAATGTTCAAATTATTAAATCTGACCAATTAGTATATAATGTCATTTAATATGTTACAAATGAAGCAAATTCCTATAGGAAGACCACCTCTTATAGTGAAACGTCAGCCTTTTTTTTTTTTTTAAGGTTTAGGAGTAAATGCAGTGCAAGAGAGACTGAGATAGTCAGCAGACAGTGTGACAAAGGCAGATAGATATAGTCGATGAGCTCTCTCTCTTTCTCTCACACACACTGACTTGAATGAAGGAAAAGACCACTTGATCTACCGGCCAATGATCAAACTAGCGTTTTCTCTATGCCAGGCAAAAATTTTTAACATTGGGTCGACACTCATTTGGGAAACTTATCAAAACAATACTTCATTATCACCTAACATAAGAAATTCTTAACTAATTTATCCATCAAATTTGGACTAAAATTATAGAAATGACTACTGAATTATACTAAATGTGTATGTGTAGTTTTAAAATAACAGGTACCAAATGGCATACAACGCCCAATACATAATAAATTAACTATGCAACATATAAGTGGAAAGTTTCCCAATACGTCTGTAGGCCATTCCCAGCTGACAATGTGGTTTTCACAGGCCGCTGGGAACTGCTCAGCTGACCCTTGCATCACACCCACACAATATACTGACTGACAAAAACATTTGTGTGTATGAAACTGAATTGTTATAACAGAAGATTGAAAAACTCAATATAATAATTTACTTTTGGGCAAACTACATAACTGTCTACCTACATGGAAGGGTGGGCAAGAGGGTCATCATGTAGATCACCATACAGTATGTGTAAAGGTGGATGGAAGAGTCATCAACACTGTATGTGTGGGAGGGAAGGTTTTAACCAATGTATATGCATTCCATCACAACTGTGTATATAAATGGGTGGGTGGAAGAGTTTGGTGGGCCACCCACAGTTATCAGTGTGGGACCGATGGGATGGCAACTCATAGTCACTGGTGTGTGATGGGTGGGAGGGATTACTATTTGTAAACTAAACAATTAGTTATTAGGAACAAATAATTAAAGATTCCACCAACCTTCCAAAAGCTTGTAAAACTTAATTTCTATAAATATTATTGTTATGAAAACCAAAACAAAAAGCTAAAAGAAGGAAGTTCGTAAGAAAGTTGTGAGGACAAGATACTACAATAAACTTATCTTCAAAATAATGAATTAAACATAAAAATGGTCTTATAACTTGTTCACATTAGTGAAAGATGCCAAGAAATGTGTATGAGACTGATCATCTTGCCATCCACCCGTGAAAATAATGAAAGGCCTTCCTGTATTAATAATAATAACTTGTAAATAATTACTAGACATTTACAATGAACATTATATAGAAAGGGGGAAGATAAGGATCAGTTAAAACTTTGAGCACAAAGGAGTTAGGAGGAATGTTTAACTATGTGGACTATCATTGTTGGTGGCAACTGATTGTCGGTAGTCGAACGCTGTGGTGAGTCCGATAGATGCAAGTTTAGCACGTTCGATGCGAGAAACATGCTTGTATGTCATGGAACTAAAAAGCTGATTACCCCCGATTAATGGTTCATTGTTTGATGTGTGATGTTATACGTAATGTAGATTTGTGTTTGGAAGTTATGTGACTTTACAGGTGTATTCGTTTTTAGTTTAAGATTGTTATCATTTATTAGACACTATTCAGAAATGATGCAAATAGCAAAGTGTCCAAATTTTATGTCCTCACCACTGCATACGTCAAAAGACATAAAATTTGGTGAGCAGTGACCGTGTTAACTAAATCCAACAAAAATTAATTTATATTTTAACTTGTAAACTACAACAAGTTGCTCAAATAAGACCAATAAATTAAAAATATGAATCTTTCGGTACTTTTTTAAAAAGTTCTTTTTATCCCTAGAATCATACACTCTCTGAAGTGAAACAGTAATTATAAACTTCGTCTGACAGAATACTAAAGAAAACACAAATAAAAAAGTCGTATGAAACTATTTCTTTTTTTTTTCAAGAGAACAATGATATTGTGATTAAAATTCAAAATAACATTCTTAAGAATTTAGATAATGTTAACACATTTACAATAAGTAAAAGAAATTTTCGACATTTAGAGCATTTGCCAACATTTTAAGGTTTGGATTTAAGTTCAATATATCACACAATTAAAAATTTTAAAAGAAAAAACCATATTCTATGAATTATCACATTACTTAGATTAGGGGAGGGGGCAGTACTACTTTATGTGCATTGAAGGGTGTGTGTAGGCGCTATGTAAAAGGGACCAACGAATATTGGGTGATACTGAGGATTTGGATACACCTATTTCATTGCTGCCAAATGTTTAGATATTCATGTATCGTTATTTTTCAGTCAAGTCTACAAAGATTAATTTATAAATTAATTATTTAGTTTCATCAGACCCATGCTGTGATTTTTTATTAATAAATGTACTACATCAACATATAAAACTTAAAAAATATTCACGGCTGTCTTTTAAAACTAAATTTTAAAGCAATATATCTCTTTGTGGATTGCAATAAATCTAATATATATATATATATATATATATATATATATATATATATATAAATGTTATAATAAAAATAATAACTGAGCACCCTTAAAAAGTTTTTATTAAATTAACACGACCGGTTTCGGCATTTATGCCATCTTCATAGGTGTTATGTGTTTACAAAACAAATAATATATATATATATATATATATATATATATATTTGTTTATATATATAGTAGATTGTCCAAAATAACAATTATAGTGTTTGACAAAAAATTATACATTTGAAAAGAAAATATCCCAAAAAACATGTTTATTTTAGTTGTGACAGGCAAACGAGGCACAACATGGGTGTATATGAATGAAAAACGTTCAAAGTCAGTGAGTTAATGTCATTTCCGAAATGTGCAGCTAATGTTATTTACATGCTTATTAGTAGTCAATATAAATTTAAGAGCATTTTTTAAGTTTTTCTAATATTGTTTGACTTAAGTTTGTCCAATGTTAACTGATCATTATGGTTGTGTGATAGGACAAATTAATCAAAAAAATAGAAGAACAAATTCTTACCTTTTCTCATATTATAGATGGATTTTTATTTAAATAATCAACTCGAACATACAATATTTGTGTAACAACTTAATAGTATTTAAATGTAATATCCATAAATAGTACTCTTTTGAACATAGTATGAATGAAGTGTTGAAACTGTACAGCTTAAGTCAATCACAAAGTATGTAAAACTGGTATATTTGAACATAGTATAGATGAAGTTTTAAAACTGTACAGCTTAAGTCAATCAGACAGTATGTAAAACTTATATATTTGAACATAGTATGAATGAAGTTTTAAAACTGTACAGCTTAAGACAATCACAAAGTATGTAAAACTAATATATTTGAACATAGTATAAATGAAGTTTTAAAACTGTACAGCTTAAGTCAATCAGACAGTGTGTAAAACTTATATATTTGAACATAGTATGAATGAAGTTTTAAAACTGTACAGCTTAAGACAATCACAAAGTATGTAAAACTCATATATTTGAACATAGTATGAATGAAGTTTTAAAACTGTACAGCTTAAGTCAATCAGACAGTGTGTAAAACTTATATATTTGAACATAGTATGAATGAAGTTTTAAAACTGTACAGCTTAAGACAATCACAAAGTATGTAAAACTTATATATTTGAACATAGTATGAATGAAGTTTTAAAACTGTACAGCTTAAGACAATCACAAAGTATGTAAAACTCATATATTTGAACATAGTATAAATGAAGTTTTAAAACTGTACAGCTTAAGTCAATCAGACAGTGTGTAAAACTCATATATTTGAACATAGTATGAATGAAGTTTTAAAACTGTACAGCTTAAGTCAATCAGACAGTATGTAAAACTCATATATTTGAACATAGTATAAATGAAGTTTTAAAACTGTACAGCTTAAGTCAATCAGACAGTATGTAAAACTTATATATTTGAACATAGTATGAATGAAGTTTTAAAACTGTACAGCTTAAGACAATGGGACAGTGTGTAAAACTTGTATATTTGAACATAATAGTATGAATGAAGTTGTAAAACTGTTCAGCTTAAGTCAATCAGACAGTATGTAAAACTCGTATATTTGAATAGCAGTATAGGATTAATAGCAGTAAATGTCATATCCCACGTTGGTGCTAACCAGTCTGTACAACAGGTTTGTAACTATAGATATGTGTGGCCACACCCAACCTTTCTCTCGGTGATGCCGGCCTGGATCTATCTACAACCTACAGTAATTAATTCTGTTTAGAAGTAATGCTATCATAAGTTACTGTGAATGTTGCACATTTAAATTCCTCACAAGTCAATGGCTAAAAATTAATTCAAAACACATATTATTTTTTCATTTTGGTTTTTATCATCACACAATGAGTGAAAAGGGATACAAAATATATTTTAAATAGACTAATTGTCTAATTTAAGAAATTGTATAAAAACAGAAATTTATATTAATAAGTAGTAAACAGTATTGTGACTAATTAATATTAACTAATATTTGTCACAGTAAAGAGTGAGTGACAAATAGTCAGCAGCTCAGTTTATATGGAAGATGGCCATACTGACTTTTTCGCAGGCTTGTGCAGGCGAGAGATTGCCATATTGATCCTAAAATGATTAATAGTATGTTTATTGGAATACCGCGCTTGCTATTCCTTCCATTTAAGTTAGTAAATTATGGAAAATATAAACATCAACATGGAGAAAATATGATATCTGACTTTACTGTTATACATTAATAATATTATTTTGAGTAGACAACCACATTCTTTCTTTCCAACACAAGATTATCAACAGCACCACTACATTTATGCAGAATATTGGACTATCATTAAAGTAGGGAGCTACATCTTTAATTCTACTACTCAAAATTATAATAGATCTTACCATTATGTCAGTACGCCAACAGAAAAGTACATTGTACAAATAATAAATTTATGGAATAAGGTGTAGTATCAACGCACATCATTCGTATATGAACAATTATATTTAATCAGCAATCCTCTTAATTAAAAGGCTTATTGTATTGTCTAATGATAGAACCATTATGTAACGTATTAAGTTTTTCCATAAACCACCAAGCCAAAGACGCAGACTGGTGGTGGGAAAACATGGCAAACACTTTTTATTCAATAACATGGAAAATCTGAGCGTGTATTATTGTATTATGTAATTTGTCTGTATTATGTCTGTGAGCCACATTATAGTCGAATTAATAAATGATTCAGGAACTAGCGGTCTCTTTTGTTACTAATCTGTAGACATTTCAATACTGTCTGCACAGAATTAGAATTCGTAATTCAGGTCAGATGTTGAAATTAACATTGAACAAGCCTTTATTTGGAAAGCATTTGGATTTAACAGATTTGGTGCAGGTAACATATATCTAGTCAGGTCATTATGCACAGGCTGATGAGATATAACTCTGTCATTCCACAAATGCAACCACTTCAGGTCAATGGGGGGCCAGCTTTGCACGGGAAACTATAGATCGATGGTAGCGTGGTAAATAGATTACGACGTGGCATTTTTTTTGTCTGTGTATAGTATATGGTGTTTTTAATGCATATGGTTCTAGTATAAATATTTAGGTTATTTATGATGTAACAGTGATATCACAATAAATTAACTATATTTGGTAATAATAAAAAAATCATTGTATTTAATTCGGAATACTTCGGGATTCAGTAATTTAAATTAAACTAACTATAAAATAAATTATGAAATTTATTTAACTTATCAAATAAATTATCAAAAATTTAAACTATGAAAGATAAATGATAAAGACAAAAGTTGCCCAAATTGACGATGGGACTTTCCCACACTAAGGTGAGTCCATTTTTTTAGGGCTGCATGCGTTGCAATCAATATAGAAGTAACCGCCGACCGATAACTACCTTATTTGTGGTGTGTTGCATGGAGACTCACCAACATTCTTGTTTTAAGTATTAATTAGTTGTCGGCATATTGACATACAGTGTATCTAATATTATTCACTGTTACGACGGATGAGTTGTCAGTTTTTACTACGGTTCAGTCTGTAAGAGGCCGCCACTGACAACTACCTTCTTTGTGCAGTGTTGCATGGAAACTTACCACCGTGCTTGTTTTAAAGTATTAATTAACTATCAGCATTCTGGCATACAGTGTACTTGAATTTACTTACTGTTACAACGGTTGAGTTGTCAGTTTTGACTACGGTTCAATTATTCAAGTTCGTACTGTACAGTGTGTGTGTGGAAAAACCACAAGGGGCCGGCATAATCCATTAGTCCTTGTAACTATGTTATCGTTAAAATCATACATCATTAACGGGCAGTTCCAAGAGTTGCAAGTAACAAACATATTTATATGGGAACTTTTTGCCGCAGATATTTTGAGGAAACTGAACTGAGACGAAGTAAGGCATCCTTATTATTATGTTAACATTATGTAACAGTATAGGCCTAGTTGGAATAAAAGTATCAATAGATAATTAAGTTGAATATAATTTTATCAATTAAAATAATGTTCACACTGTAACAGTTCAAATTTTATTGAACCTTCAATTGCACAAAACTTTTACCATATTTACCCGTGAACGCCTTGAGATGGGAGTGTAAAATAAAATTTTAAAAAATAAAAAAGCTTATTAGTTTTATTTCATAAAATAATTTAATTGACACATAATTTGATGAACTAAGTTTAACTATAACTAAATTTAACAAATTCTTAAAATTTAACACGGTTCAATGAGCTTAACACACTTACTGCAAGTGACATAGATGTTCATCATAGCAGTTGACGTGCATAGCCTGATGACATATATCTAAATGATTCGATGAAGGAAATCATTTTGTGTCAATGAGAGGTCAGCACTGCACAAGAAACTATATATCAACGGTAGCGTGTTCAGCACGCTGTAAACAGCATTTCATTCCAGTAGTTTCGGCATGGCGTTTTTATTTTAGTCTGTGTATTATAAATGGTGTATTTAGTGTAAATATTTTTTTTTCCTTTTCTGTAGGTCATTTCTAATGTTATAACATGGTTGGACCCTCGCGAGTGGCATTCATGAATAAATACTAGCCTGCAGGTTACAGTAAATTATTAAGATTTTCAGAATACTTTTACGATTCTGATTCAATCCACAGGTTTCTGCGTCCAAAATTGGATTCCATAGTAGGCGAGATCTGCAAGTCTAATGATTCAATATAATCTTCATTATAATATTCATAAATATGAAGATTATATAACAATATAATCCTTTTTAATGATTCAATATGATAATTAAAAAGGATGATATTGTGGATAAAGAAATTAAGAAATTTGTTTATAGCTATGTCTAGTTATCGCCTACCAACCGAAAACAGAATATCACCAATAAAATGTTAATCATGTCTTGTTATTATTTACTTCAAAGAATTGCTGGCTGTAGAATAGTTGATTGTAAATTATCAACCATGCACTCAAGAAGAGCACTAAATAAGATTTTTCAACATAAAAAATAGTAACTACATAGCATTTGTGGTGAAAATAGGGGCTGTATATGTCAGTAATTTGGAACTTTGATGAAAGTGGTTCAAAATATTAAATATTTAATGATGACAGTTAATTGATCTTGAATAGAAAACCCAAAAGTCGTGAATCTGACAGGACAATTAACCAGCAGCCAGCTTTGTAGACTTTAAAAATGAATTCAGTTGATTGATATATTAAAACAGGAGTGAATTATTTTGGAATTAAAAACTATATTATCTTATCTGTCTATGATGAACAGAGGAGAGATTGTCACTGCTATCTATCCCACTGTGTTGTGTAACTTCCAGAGCCTCAAGAGTGGAGTAGACTCACCAAGAGTGGACGGATGGATCTGCACTGCCACTACTATCACTCACTTGCCTCAGCCTGACTAACTACCCAGCGTACCACTCTGTTACCCTCATCCCAGTCAATGAATATCACTATTCAATTTTCAAATCTACTCCCTTTATATGATTCCTAAATTTTCCCCAAATAATTAATTTCGGAATGGCATTATAATACGGAAAGCCCCCTTGATCTCGGTAGTTGGCCAGCTCATTGAGGCGCTGAATTTTAAATAGCTGTATTGCGTCACACACTCACCTCACAATTGAGCATACAAGGTATGAACAATTCAGTATTGTACAATTCAATACCACTGTACATGTATGGGCGAGTAGGTGGGTCAATACCACTGTACATGTAGGGGTGGGCGGGTGGATCAATACCACTGTACATATATGGGCGGGTAGGTTGGTCAATACCACTGTACGTGTATGGGGCGCAGGTTGACTGCACAGAGCCAAGCCCTTTCCACTGTCATGAGCAGCAGTGACCAATGGTTTGTTTGATGAACACTGACGAAGTAAGCTATATGTTGTTATGTTTGTTGATTTTTTAAGGGATTGAAAATGTAACTCTCAAGTTACAAAACTCTTTTCCAGGTAGTTTTTTAACTAATAAAATAGCCTCTTATTAACATATTTAACGATATATCGCAAATATTGATAAATATGTTTCGATGTATCAATATTTTCTTTCGATAATATCAACTGTACCCTACTTTTACACTCATCAGATTAAAGGACTGTTTTGATTCACAAAAAAAGCCAAATTATGGGTTTCTATTTCTATGATTCTGTCTGTAACATTAATAATATCACAACACTTGAAGTGAAATTTGATATCTGAAGAAACATCTAGTGAAACATAAGTTAGTTTATGTAAGAAATTGAATATTTTTATAGTTTCTTTACAGTAAATATGTGAAACTTTAAACGCCATTCTTGACGACTTTGAATTCCAAAACTCGTAATAACAACTTAAAGTCAACTAGATTGGACCTTTAACAATCATACAGTGTTCAATATAATTATAAACACAAACCATTCAGTTGAAATAGAACAGCAAGTTTTAGTTAGCTGAAGGTAAGATTATATGTCTACTATAAGACTATCAACATCCCAGTGGACAAGCTATCGCTTGTTAGTTTGGGAAACAGCCACCAGTTGGGGACAGTTGGAAGTCGGATCAACAAGCCGGACCAATAAAAATTAGCATAAAAAAATAAACATGAAAATTCTTAGTTTTTAATGCAGAAAGTGAACAGTAATATTGGTAAAAAGATTTATATAATCGGTATTTGAAACAGTCAGTTAAATATAATGTTTTTATAAAAAGGTACATAAAAAAAATAAACATGCATTACTAACCAGTATTTGTGTCCTGTTCAGCAGTCTCATCCTGAGGGGGTTTGTCGTGTAGGTGGAGGTAGACTTGGATGGCACAACGGGCAGCACGCAGATAGAACGGATGGGCGCGCAGCACATCCTCTAACCTCAGCAAACCCACATACGACCTCAATGTCATTTTGCGCATGCAGTATGTGTGAAAGTCAAACTGGTCTTCTATTATTTCTGAGAAGTGCTAAAAAATACAATCACAGTCAAATAGTTGTCACAATATATCTGTAAGTAGGAACATATGTCAATGTGTGTCTAATAATTTCATCAATTCAGTTAGTTTTTAACAATAAAAAAACAAAAAAATAGTTTTTATTCAATTTAATCCCTTTCTAACCACTTTTGGTGTAATGTGCTTTACATATGCATACTTTCACTTTTATGTGAATCAACAAGAGAAGACACTAATGTAGAAGATATGGACATGGGTATTACAATTGGGGCTAAAATAAAGGTATTTGCCTTTGCTGATTATATAGTTTCATTAGCAGAAAACATATCACACCTAAAAGCACTGACAAGAAAACACTTACAAAAAAAGGCTGGACGAATTGTAAGTGTCCACAAAAAACCAAGTACAATTTAAAATAAGCTAATATAAAAATAGAGAACACGAGTTTGAAAAAGAAAGAATTTTCAAATACTTGAGAGTAATGATATAAAATAATAATATAGAACATAAATGCAAAAGTTTAAATTTATTGACTGATACTTGCATGCTTGTAACAAAATAATGTCATCAGAACACCTGTCACATGAAACAAGCATAAGATTCTATAAAACAATAATACACACATTATTGTTCTATGATGTGAAACATAAAAGCTCAATAAAAAAGAAGATAAAAGGATAATAGTAATTAAGACATAGTACTATGGAAAATTTATGGTTCTAACTTGAAACAAGTAGAATGAATAAGAAAACATACGTTGATTTGTTCAATAAAGCAGACATAATATGTGAGCTTTAGGCCAGAAAATTAAGGTGGGCTGAGCATTTACTAAGAGAGGTGAACAATGGTACCTGAAACAAATATGATGAAGGAACCCTGATTGGAGACATCCCATCAGAAGGCTATGACAGAGAAAGTTGGGAGGCACAGAAGAGTTGGTATAGCCAAATATCAACCAAGATAAAGTTGAGCCTTGGAGTAAGAATAAGTAGCCAATTCTTACTGACAATGAGGAGGAAGTCATAATCTTTGCCAATTACAAACATATTTAAACTGGTTGCTTCTCAACCCATTCCAACAACAATACATCTACCAATTTGTTCTCTCTTTCTTCAGTGTGCAAATAAGATTTAATTGTTTTAACCTTTCTGTAATTAAACATATTTTAATCTATATACTTTTATGGCTTCTATCTCATATTTTGGTCCAAATATATCTGGTATTAATGAACACATGTGCAGATGAATATATGATCACTTCTCATTGGTTCTGTTACTTAAAAACTGTCAACACGAGCCTCTACGGATAAGCCATTTATCCCAATGTAGGTTTATTTCTATTTATCATACTTTAGTTGACTTATGTTGATTTATAGGTAAAAATAAAGCTGTATTTTATTATTACTACTTTCTTAAAATAATTTAAATTCAAATTATATTTATTATCAAACTACAAATAGTGTCACTAATTTGTCTTTATTTTATATATTACTGTGTTGTTTAGGTGTATTGTAATCGTTTTTATATACATGATAACCTACAAACTTAGGTTATCATGTATATAAAAATGATTATATTTATAAGAATAACTATATTACTTACCCTGTCAACTTCGTGGCACTTTTTTAATGATTCGCCCCATTTCTCTAGTCTCTGATACGCCAGAGCACACTCTGTCTGGAACCACATGCACTGCATCTCATTGAGGTTTTCCATCGCTGAAACACCCTCCTGTACAGAAATACAATTGAGTCAAAATTACTTGCAAATTTTCTGTGTGTAATATTTTACTAATACTTTATTGAAAAAAGGATGAAGGGAGTGTAACTTTAACGTGTAAATCAAGAACATTTACTGGGTAGTAGGAAGGAAGGAATACATCTTGTGAGCTGACTATTGGAGAAAGGAACTTTTCTCTTGAAGGGAAGTCCTCTCTTATTTTTCTGTAGTAAGAGGCCATTTGAAACTTCAGTCAGTCCTCATGGTAAATTTGATTTGATCATAGCAAGATCTTTGTAATTTTTCAAGGATGAACATATTAAACTGAACCAGGAGAGGAATGATGGCCTTAGTGAGGGGAGAGCGTATATTGAAGAAGTGCTCATAAGTAGGTCTATCAGCATAAAGAAATGTGACATCTGCGGTAATGTTTGATATTTGGGAAGAGTATTTAAAGAGTAACAAATTGATTGGTGGAAAACTGAAGTGTAGTATTTTTATGATAAGAAGATGATAAGTTTTGCAACAATAGAATTGTTACCACACGGTTGCGTTCTATATCATGCTCAAAAACAAAATCTATTTTTTTTTTTTAGAAGGATATAGAAGTGCACACAGTGATTATTCAATATTCATTTAAACTATTACAAGCATTAGACAATGTCAGGTTGAAATAGTTCTTAAAACTATCTGAAAATAAAATATACATGAAACTGTTTGACAAATTAACCCTTAGAATGTCATTTATCCATTTATTGTAAATAAATCAAAATTATATATTTTTTAGTTGCTAATTTTTTTTTTTTTCTGTACAGGAGAATAAAAGATGTGATAACATTTTGAAACTTTTATTAGATTATTTTACCTTTTTTTTATTTAAATATGAATATGTAAATAAGCAAACTTTTACTTGAAAGTAAGCCTCATGCAATATGAATCAATTCAAAATATTATTACTGTTAATAAAAATGTATGATTTAGTAAATTTACAAGTACATGAACTGATAAAGACATTAAGGGCCTGCACATAACAGATATAATAAGTAAATACATAAAGCACTTGAATAAGATGTATTTAGTACACCTTGCACAAAATCATCAAAATCAGAATCGTCTGTATTATCTTATTGACATTTAAAACTAATAAATAACTAACATACATTAGACTAAAGTAATAATAAAAACAATTAAATACAGTTTCAAAGAGGTGAGGCGGCGAACAATGAAAACCGCTGGGTTCAACAGTAGCTGCGCGTATATGCGCTTGTGGCGTTGGGTGGCGCAACAGAAATGTACACTGCCAGACAAAACCAGTCTTGTAGTGATTTGACAGGCCAACAAAAGGTAACGTGTCGCACAATGTGTCTCTCATGAGCCATCGCCCATAATACAAACACTACCGGATAAAATTAGAAACATTACTTAGAAAATATTATTTTTGTAACTATTACGTGTATATGCACTTACGGCGTTTAGAGCAAAGTCAATATATGGGGTAATAAGGGTTAAATGTAACAAGGAAATAATAATAGTTTCATGTATATTTTATTTTCAGTTAGCTTATAAATTGGTTTATTTTAATGTTATTACAAGATTATTAAAAATTAAATAAAATTTAAAATATACATCTTGAAAAGGGACTATTCTAAAAGATACATTAAAATTCTAGATAGCAGCTAAAAAATCTTAAATATTATAAAATAACCTGGCTACCAAGAAACCATGTATAGAAGATTGATTTGTAAAGCTTATTTGATGAACACTCGGTAATAACTTTTAAAACTGATACTATAAAACTTATTGTGGGTGAGCCTACAAAAGTCAATCTTTGAGGATCCTCATTATGAGCCAAATCCATCACAGTGGAACACCCATGATGCTATTGGCATGAAAGATATCCCTTTTACTGAAGAGGTTTTTTATTGCCATTGCAGGCTCAAATCATATCTGTTGTCTTTTCCATTGGTTATTGATGTAATATTTTGTATTAAAAATTGTAAAACAAGAATTGACAAAAACCGTCCCTATATGGCTGTGGTCGACCTGCTGGTTGGACTATAAACATGGCCGAAAAATAATGTCTCAGTTCAGCCTTGTATGCTGTTTCTGCCATTTTAGGTCTAAAAAAAGGAAGTAATTTTTTTTTTATTTATTTATTTATTTATTAAGAATAAGAATTCATTTATTCATTCCATTGATCTGATTTACAAAAATAGGACAAGTCAAATCATACATAAGCATACTTACAGTGTATACATTTCTGTAAACTTATATATAAACAGTTATGACAATTAATTACTATTGTAAAAAAAAAAAAAAAAAAAAAACAATAAATTAGTAATACAAAGAATTGCCATAAAACAGTTTTCAGTAATGTAAAATTATAAAAAAAAGAAAAAAATTACCTAATGTCACATCTCTAACAAGAGATATATCAAAATATGATATCAACTTGACAATCTAAAAATTCATCAATTTTATGAAAGGGATTTTTTTCTAACCAATTGTATGGTTTTCTTCTAAAATTATTAAAACTCACTATTCTTGCAACTTCGGGCAGCTTATTGAAAAAATAAATACAGTTTAATTTGTAAGAACTTGCTGTTTTAGATAACCTGTGTGGAAGTATATCAATCTTATTCCTCCCTCTAGTAGAATAATGATGAATTTCCTGTCTAACAGGAAATTGATGTAAATTTGATTTTGTGTGCAACAAAACTTGGAAAATATAAAGATTGACTATGGTGGGAATTTTAAGGTCTACAAAAAGAGGCTGACAGTGTGCAAGGGGATCAGCTCCTGCAATGCAACGTACAGCCCTCTTCTGTAGTAAAAGGATGTCGTGAACGTGAGGAGAGTGACCCCAAGCAAGTAAACCATATAGTAAATGTGACTGAAAGAGTCCGAAATATGCGAGTCTTAAATATTCTGGACTAACAAAATGTTTAAGCTTCCAAAGCAGATAATTTACCCTAGAGAGTTTGTTACATACAGTTTCAATATGAGATGTCCAATTTAATTTCGAATCAATGTTTATTCCCAAGAGCTTAACAGATTCTAGATTAATTTCTTGTTTAAGGCTTAAAGTAATATACTGAGTTTTTTGGGGATTGCAGGATAACTTATTTGTGGAGAACCATTCATACGCTGTAGTTTCTGCTTGTTGAATAATTTCTTTAAGACAATTTAAGTTATGATGGTTAGCAAATAAAGTAGTATCATCTGCATAAATTACTGAATGAATATTGAGGTTTTTAGGGAGATCGTTTATGTAAATTATGAAGAAAAAAGGCCCAAGAATGGAGCCTTGCGGCACACCGGTTATTACTTCTTTCATTTCAGAGCACTTATTTTTAATTGAAACAAATTGAAGCCTATTGGAAAGGTATGATTTAATAAGTTTTAGAGAGTTTTTCCGAACACCATAAAACACCATATTTTACAATGCTACAAAACAGTGTTTTATGTTTAGCATATGGCATCATTTATTAGAGCACTTTCAGCAGTGAACATTTTAAAGAAGAATCAAGTAAATTGGGCTAGTAGAGTCATAGCATCTGCGTTGCAGGGGTGATATTTTGATGTTAGACACAACGGTTTTCATATATTTCCTTATTATATTCTTGTTAGGTAGGATAATCAGGCAATCAAAGATTAATTTTGAAATCACTATATACCAAAACCAAATCTTCAGAAAATTTATAGTTCCTTTATTTGATTCAAGAGAATAGTATTCTGTTCTTAAGCGAGATCACTTAAGACATCATATTCTAAAAATTGTATTTTTCTGTGACATAGGTTATCTTTACCACCGTACGTGCATGGGTAGGCGGGTGGGTAAATGCCACCGTACGTTATGGGTGGGCGGGTGGGTAAATGCCACTGTACGTGTTTAAAATAAATGAAATACCTTACAAATAATATTTTTACTCAACTAGTCAGCTTAATTAAACTAGTCAGACACACAGAAGGATCAATCTTCTAAAATCCTGTAATCCTTCAATCTTTCCTTACTTGGCACATAGAGTATAGAGTTTCTCTGGATTGTGTGCTCAACCCAACTAATATTTACTGTTGACCTGTATACAGATCTGTTTGCCCTTTCCAAAATGAAATGGCATACTGTTAATTGTTAAACTGTTCAATCGGACATTCTAGAGATGTGTTAGAATACGGTGCCTAGACAAATTGACTTTGACAAACCCTATCGTGTCGTCATTGGTGACAAGGTGAATCGATCGAAATGAAGAACGCGATTACGGGTACACCTAGAAATCCACTTTGTACAGTGTTCCCAGAGTAACAGACTCAGTGGTACTGACCCACCCGCCCACCCATACAGACTCAGTGGTACTGGCCCACCCGCCCACCCATACAGACTCAGTAGTACTGACCCACCCACCCACTCATACAGACTCAGTGGTACTGACGCACCCGCCCACCCATACAGACTCAGTGGTACTGACCCACCCGCCCACCCATACAGACTCAGTGGTACTGACCCACCCACCCACCCATACAGACTCAGTGGTACTGATCCACCCGCCCACCCATACAAGCTCAGTAGTACTGACCCACCCCGCCCACCCATAGAGACTCAGTGGTACTGGCCCACTCGCTTACCCATTCAGACTCAGTGGTACTGACCCACCCACCCACCCATACAGACTCAGTGGTACTGAGTATTGGTACTCTAGTACTGTAGTGGTACTCTACTTACATTTGTAGTGGATATTTATCTGCCTGTATTATTATACAAACGATTATACTTCAGAAAATATTTCACGGTACCCTCAATTTATCACGGTTTTCAGGTAAAAATATGTATTTATTTCTAATATTTTAAATTTTAAGTACTTTGTGTTTTAGTAATAAAAACAACACAGATCTTTTAGAGGTTGGCAGGCCTGATCTTTTAGAGATTGTGTAGGACGCTACATCGTTCCTCTTTAATTTCTTATTTATATTGATTCCAGATTGTATTGAGGTGCATGGTAATGATGACTGTATTCTTAAGACTTTGTTAAATTTGACAAAACAACAAATACATTTGGTATGTACAACTACATGTGGAACGTCACTAATTCATTAACTGTCTAACTGAGTGGAGTCGTAATAACATATCTGTCTCTTACGGATTGTATTGCATGGCTGCTACAGAAGGGGCAGGCTCGTTTGCTGCACTAACCAAACAGCAGTGGATTGCCCTACTCTTGACTGTTTCCCGCACAGTTTCCGCCAAACTGATGTTATGCAACGCTGTGTGCATCCCATCAGATTTATGGCTAGTCCTAATCTGCAGGCATCAAAGTACTCTGGATTTACTTAGAACTCTGCTCTGCTTTGAATGCTCCTAGACTCCTGCTAACGTCTGACACAGACTTTTCTTCAATAAAATTAATTAAAATATATCTGTTAATGTAGTATATGTTGTGTATTAGTTAGTTTATATATCTGTTTGATTTAAAATGTAAATTGTTGGCTATTATATTAGAGCTGGTTGTAGATAAAATATTTAATCTATTTAGTTTTCAATGTAATTTACTACTATTTTGATGATGGAGGGTCCAGATAAACTATTGTTTGATTGCAATAATTTTTCTGATAACACTGAATTCCTGATTTCAGACTTCTGCTTTAATTTAGGGAAGCATGTAGCAAATTGTGATCCTGATAGTTGTAAAGACCTTATTAGTTCTGCTGCTAATGTTGTTTTAGAGTTTAACTCGGTTTGTGGTCTGGAGATTGAAACAAGCTGTAAATTACATGGCAATCTTGCAAAATGTAAAAGAGCTGAATATTGAGTTGGAAACTTACAAGCATAAGCGTCAAATTGAAATGAATTATTCTATAGCTTTTAACGACATTCTTTTGACAGAAAATTTGGCTTTGGAAGGTAAGGTTAATCAGCTGAGTGACAGTTTGGCTAAGTCTAGTGATGTTAGCATAACTTTTTGGAATTTACACTCGGAGCATGAAAAACTCGTTTATTGAATATGAACGGTTACAATGTGCAAACCGAAAGTTCAGTGTTGATAACAGTAGGTTAAAAAAGCTGCTTGATAAAAATGAGTTACTCTGTGAACAATTGCAATCTGAGCATTCTAGTGAAGTCTCTTATTTGAATTCTAATCTTAATATAGCTAATCTTAAAATTAGATCTCTAAATGATGACAGTTTTGCTCTACGACAGCAAATCACTTCTTTAGAGGCCCTGGTAAGTAATCTGAAGTTAGAAACTTCCAAGTTAGTTAGCACTGATAGCAAACTGAAAGATTACCTTAAAATCTTACAAGGTAATTCCGATTGTAAGTGGCTTGATGATGACATTATATCACCTTTTATTCGATGTTGTGTAAAAACTGTAAGCAGTAGGGATGATGTTCACTTACAGATCACTTACAAGATCCAATAATTTGTCACTTACTTAAACTAAGCACACCCCAAGATTAGCTAGTTCTCATTGAGCAATTAGAAGTTAAGTCAAAGAAATTTATTTTTCTGTGTATTAATAATAGTGAGGCTGGATACCAAGTGGGTAGTGGATCCCATTGGAGCCTCTGTTTTATTAATAACACTGAGCATAATGCTTATCATTTTGACTCTCTTAGTGGAACTAATGCTGTTCATGCTAGGAACTTGAGTGCTGTAATTGGCATAGCCGAATCTAGCTTTAAAGAAATAGCTTGTACTCAACAGGCTAACAATTTTAAATGTGGGATACATATGATTTTAAATCTCAAATTGATCTTGCAACAGTTTGTACTTGCTAATAGCCAAATGTCTTTCTCAAAATGGTGTCATCTTTACTTTGGTTTTGGATAACTTTGAAATGTCTAAAATAAATGTTAATGAACAGTCACCTAACAATTTAAAATCAAACAAATCTGCTCAATCTGGTTCTTTACCAAAATCGAAACATAATTGTAGTAATTCTAAGTGCCGAACTGTTTCTGTAAGTACTGGTATCGCTTACAGAAATGAGTGGCAGACTCAGAAGCACAAATCTACTGCCAAACCCCACAAAGTATTAACATGTCAGACTATTTTTCATGAAAATCCTTTTTTCTGTTCTAGAAACTGAAAATGATGATAACTTTGACATTAATAGTCCTCATAATGTATAGATAGTAACTAAGAAAACTAACTGTTTAACTAAAAATTATTCTAAGACTTCATCAAAGATATTGTTCAGTAATAATTTGGATTCACCCCTTAAGTCTGCATCGGTACCAAAGAATGTCTCTACTTGTGTGAATTATATTTTGCTTCTGAGTGACTCTCATGGGCGTAATATGAGCCATAGATTGTATGATAAGTTAAAAGATAATTATAATGCAAGTGTTGTCTTCAAGCCTAATGCCACTTTTGAACAGGTAATAGGTGACTGTGCTCACTTAAAAAATACTTTTGATAAAAAAGATGTTATTGTTTCTTTGGCAGGGACAAATAACTTCCCCAGAAATTGTAAGAACCTGGAATATACTGTTAAGGATTTTCTACTTTAAATACTAATAGGAAAGACCTAAATCACCTTATTTGCAAAGCTAATAGCAATATTTTAAAGATAGTAAGCGGGGTACAATCACGCCAGATATGTTGTTCTTGATTGTGGCGAGCGGCGGTTTTTTTACTAAACATGGCCTTCATCTCAATGCATTGGGAAAACATAAACTCTTTCAAAATATAATTCATGCAATGAGCAGGGATAGAAACTTTCCAACTGTTGCACCTACAGCTGTTGTCAAACCTGTAAATGGATATATTATCCGGTCTTATGATTCTTTAATTAAAATCCATTTTGTAGCCCCTGAACTGTTGTAAATAGACTAAAATAGGTGTACTTTACCTTCACGTCAAACAGTTCACAGCGTGTGATGGTGAGAATACTAACTACATGTTTCGCCGTGAATACAACATCTCCAGGTTGAAGAACATAAATAAATAAATAAGTCCCAGTGGGATGCGTCACAAATTAATTAAAACCTAACAAACACAGTTCACACAAAGAACATTAAAACTTTTCGGTAGGCCTACCACACATTTCACGGTCCACTGCGTGACCCGGAAGCAGACTGGAAACAATTCAGTTAAGTTATTCCTCCCACCACTCTTCTGTTATCAGTAGGGCAATGGTCGATTTGTCCAGGTCTACTGCTTAGAGACATAATTGTGTTGAAAATAGAATGAGACTTAAATTTTAGTTTTTCGTTAAGTATGGAATCTTTGGTATTCACGGCGAAACATGTAGTTAGTATTCTCACCACTACACGCTGTGAACTGTTTGACGTGAAGGTATTTTAGTCCCTTATGATTCTGCTAATAATGGGTTGAAAAGCAACCAGTCCCTTTTAAACTGTAGACCTAGAGTGTGGGCAAACTCTTCTTTCGAAAGTCAACATTTTTTAGGGAGCAGCTTGCATCGGGCACTAATAACCTAACATATCTTAGAACTTAGGCTTAAGCGGTCGGTGTCATAACTAGAATCTACAGTTTCCGGTGACAACCGCGTCAAGGTACTATCTACAATATTTACTATATTGTAGATATAGTATATAGAACCGCGTCAAGGTACTATCTACAATATTTACTATATTGTAGATAGTACCTTGACGCGGTTGTCACCGGAAACTGTAGATTCTAACCTAACATATGATCAACATTCTATTCCATCGCCTTCAGCCTCTTCAAACCTACATGATTATACATTGTAACTTTGCACATTTTTCATTTTTACGTTTTATGAAAACAAAAAAATTCTAGAAAAAACCTAGTAGTTTATCTAAAATGTAACAACATATTATTATAGCGCACTAAATACAATTTGGTTATCTTAGAATCATTTACAAACATTTTTTAGTGCTCCTAATGAGGGTTATAACTTATAAATGTACATACAATTTTAAAAATCTTTTCTTGACAATAATTATTTACTAAATTTAATTGGAAGTTTAGATGGCAGTATGTGAAAGTATAGTTATTTAGAAGAAAAACAATATGATAAAATTTACATTTAGAGAATATTTAGTATTTTTTATGATTTTTCCAAACAAAGGCTTGCGAAGCGCCGAAAAAAGGACCTAGCAGTGGGGAGCACATAATGGATCACTCATTACTCACGATCTAGGGTTAAAGAAATGCCTATGTTTTTTGACAATCAACTAAGGGTTTCTGGCTTTTAAAAACAATAATAGGTCATACGGCCAAAATATGAGAAAAAAGAGCTACCCACATATACTAGGCAAAAGGGCTTGATAAAACAGAGAAATGGTAACTGGACAACTGTGGAGGGTAAAAAATAGCAAGATAAGCTGCCAATGAAACAAAAATGACTGAAAGCTGAAAATGCTGATGAAACCTGTGCTCCAATGATTGGGTGAAAAAATACTTTCTTTATTTTATTTAAAAGTGGTGATTGACATGGATGAAGTAATGTAAGGGGAGCATACCCTTGTAAACTTTGAGCACGTTTCTTCTGCCTCCTTGATAAGATTGGCCCTCAACATGTACTTGGCACATTTTGAGTTGATGTAGCGGTCAGCAGTGTCCAGGCCCTGGGCCTCGTCCAGCCACTTGTATGCCTCCATCACATCCCCTGCATGCTGTAACACCTTAGTCTTGTACTTGTATGTCTATCATGGCTTTAAGAAACATTATATTATTACAAAATATATTAAATAGTATGTCTTAATACAAAAATATATGGCAAATCTAGATTAAATATAGCCTAATACGAGCTATATATGTATTAAATATATGTATTAAATATAATAGTACATGACCGTTTTCAGCTCTTATATTATAAAAATGAATAAAAGGGTACTTAACTATAGTTATTATTCAATTTATTACACTAGTAGCCCTAACTCGTGAACCAACTTATACATTTAAATATAGCCTTATATTTTATGGTGAAACAATGTTGCCTTAACCATAAAAATGAACAGAGGTTGAATTTTTGTTTCATCTTATAAATAATATTGTCACAATAGAAAAATATAAAGAGATAATTTATTCATTTATTTATTTACATGCTTCAATACAGTAAAAACCAATTACACTGAAGCAGTTCATATTAATACATATATTTATGTTTGTGGGTTTTATAACTTATTCACTAAATCACTTCACATTATAAAAAATAACAAAAAATAAGATACCAAACTGAAATACTATAGATTCAAATTTAACTGAAATTTATATGGAACGGAACAATACATGCTTGATGAGGATGCAAAAAATATATAATGACATGCAATTAAATATAAATAATAACTAATATTAGTATAGATTAGCATTCAGCAACAATAGCAGTAATGAATATTTTTAAACAATTAAGAACAATAACAATAATGTGATCTTTATCCAAAATTCAGCCTAGTTCAGCTCTATAATGAAATGTTGGAAAAAAGTACGTTATTACAGGGTGTCTAATGCCAAATAGAAATGAAAATTCATGACTTTTCATGACCTTACAACATGAAAATTCATCACCCGAATAATGGTGAATACGGTTCATGTTATAACATCGCATTATTTTCAGTCATATTCAACTAAATTAATGATACCATTATTAACCTTTAATAGACCAAATATAGATAAAATACAACAGATTAAAGTAGGCTAAAACTATTTATTAAAAGAAGCCCAGGATTGTGTGAGTAAAAGGGATTTGCAGACATATTTCATTATTAATATGAAAACAAAACAAAAAGCAAGTTCAGACTCCAGAAACCCTGCAAATTGAGCATTACCTATTTATATTTTCATGACTTATGTGATGATGACATATGTCTGCAGTAGGTTCAATTCTTAATTTAGCATTATCAACAAATCAAATAATGCTAAATTATTTGCCGGCGTGGTGGCTCAGTGGATAAGGCTTCTGACTGCGGAGGGCAAGTTCCAAGGTTCGAATCCCCACTGAGCCAAAGGTCGGTACTTCACTCGTTGAATAAAATTTACGCACAGGCCTGTAGGCCTATGTCAACTGGCGAGTAAAGTTTATAAAAAAAATAAATAAGCCTAACCTAAGTTGAGCAGTAAATTGAATTTATAATGGATTAATTTACTTTGTATACAGTCTGTAAGTGTTCCTATGTACCACCATGTGCTCCTATGTACTATTATAAACACTGATAAACAAAATTGTCATTTGTTTTGTTGTAAATATAAATTTAAAATTTCAATACACAATTAAAAAGCATACAAACAAACAATTCTTCAGCCCCATACAATTTCAGCCTTGGTCTCGCTCTCAGACAATAAAAAACTTTAAAACCTTGGTGAGACCTGTTCTTTAAAAAAAAAAAAGATTCTGTTTCATGACTTGAGCTTGTTGCAGGAGAAGTTTTTAATAAATTACCTGTATCAGTATCTGTTTCTATTTTTATTTTAGGCATAGTCATAGAGCGTGATGGCATAGGGTTATCAGTTGAAGGTCTATTTTGATCAAAACAATGAACTAGCATCATTTGTTTACCACTTTTTAGGTTATTTTCTATTGAGCTATGTTTTTTCGCTAAGAGTGCAACTTAATACTATTTGAGCCCGAATGGGAAATATCAAATAATTTGTTGCAATGCAAACAAAATGCTGAATGTACATAACTTTCATTTTTAGGAAGCCACTTCTTCCAATTTTCTTCTTAGAGCCACAAGTTCTGAAATTTGCACTTTCCAGGTATTGTGCACAAACACTAATCACTTTTATTTGACTAATTTTAGGTCTATTTTGAACAATAATAAGAACCAACAATTTCGTACTAAAGTTCTTTATACATCAACATTTCTATACGCATAAAAACAGGGCCTAACAAA
The DNA here is from genome assembly GCA_035578905.1 of Stictocephala bisonia. Lineage (NCBI taxonomy): Eukaryota > Metazoa > Arthropoda > Insecta > Hemiptera > Membracidae > Stictocephala > Stictocephala bisonia. The sequence continues at coordinate 22,400 of JAQJVL010000905.1, read as the reverse complement.
AACTAACTGTAATAATAGGCCTAGTAACTTAAAAGACTCAGAAGAGAACTATAAAGTTGACGAAATTCTGTTAAAGCAACATTAAAACACGCCAGTTAGATGCCCACCACTTTGAACAATTACGATCCAACGAACGGTATAACAGACCATAAACAAAACTAACACTGATCAATGAACATCCAGTCCGGTGCCGCCAATAGTGAGCTGTATTTTCTTATTTCCGTCCGTACAGCAATGGAGTATTGGAATATGTCAACCAAGAACGTTTAAATATTAAATGCCTCTTGTGAATTCAAATATTGTAAAGCACACAGTTAATCACTTTCATCCATGAAAAAAATTCAAAAGTAATTAAATCGTTTTTAAATTTATAGATTGCACAATTATATAAGTGTATAACATTAAAACATTTTGTAATATTGACAATTCACAACACTGTTTTGACTCCGTTTGTACACAGAAAGAACACATAACTTCGCATACGGTACTAATAGTAGTAAACGTACAATATTTTGAGTGAGAATGATGACGAATGGTTGCATGATTAATACATTACACCATTCTCTTTTCCTGGATAGAGGAAAGAGAAGTACGATAATTTTGAGTGGGCAAAGAGCTGGTTCTCTGCACCCTCAATACGGTATTCATATCGTAGAAAAGACTATGGTTAGAACAACATCGTAATGAAAACGAAGAGAAATGAAAATACTTTTGGAGAAATTATTTGCCACAGAACGCTTTACACAAATTTCATAATTCACTCCGAATCCCTCCCGAATTCCCTCTGATAAAGCTTTGGAACGCTAGGAAAAAATCGTGACTTTAGAAGCAATTTTCATGACTTTTCGTGACATCCGTGACCGACTAAAAATTCTTTACTTTTGTTAAGACTTTTCGTGACCAGCAGACCCCCTGTATTATTCTCATAAGAACATTATTATCAATAAAAGGCTAACTTAACAGTACAAACTTATTTACAAATTTGTAATGCCTGTTGGTCATGAGAATTGGTTAGTAATATCTTACAGGTAGTTTTTTTTTTTAAATAAAGACTTTACTTTAACTTCTTAGTCCTGAATTTCTGATGAAGAATTACTAAAATATGAAGAATTAGAAGCACAGAACATTTGTGCATTTTCGTATTGTGTTTATGATAAATAAAAAATACAGAAGAAAATGGGTAAAGAAGTAATGTTATTTTTATAAGACAACTAATTTCAGGCTTACTGCCAAGAAAAAGTAGATATGACTTTATCTCCTTGATCCTGGATTTCTGGTTGAAGAATAACCGCAATTTGAAGCTATAAGTGTTATTCAATATAGCACAATATAGCATCAATTCAAATAAGTGTTATAACATATTTGAATATTGTATTTAGAGGTGTGCCAAACAGTACCAATGCGGAAACCAGCTGCAACTGCAACGGTGCCGGCCGCGAGACAGTTCCAGTTCCAAACAGTTCCACGACTCATGAGACACACTCTGTGGTACTTTTAGCTTTGATGGTGTCAGTTCTACAGTACCACAATGGTTGTGGATTTTTAATCATAATTTCAGTTCCAGCTTGGTACTTATAAGATAAACATTTACTACTATTTACTCTGTTAAACACATGTTTGATTTTAATACAACATAAATGTAAATATTCATCTATAACGTTCATTTTTATGGATATATCGATTAAATGCTTACGATAATGTATATTAAAAAAGAGATCATCTCAGGAATAATAATATTAAAAAAAATAAAAAAAAGATAGTATGATTTATTGTTCAAAATATGCAGCTAACATTTTTAGGCCTATATATAAACAAAATATTAAATATAGCCTACTTTTTGACATAATTATAGTTCATATTTAAATAGACGAGTTCCCTAACTTTTGTAGTTTTCAACTGAGTTCGTCTTTCATTTATAATTAAACCGGTTTCGAAAAAATATGTTCACAATGGAATAGACGTGGCAATGAAACATAGGTATTGTTTAGCCAGAGTACTTAGTGATGGGTATAATAAATTAGTACTAATATAAGATAACAATAATACTATAAAGGCCGAATACTACGATTAGCGATAGCACGCACGCAACTGTTTGGTTTTGGCTATTAAATTATTTATTTTAAAGAGTCTACAGAAGTACAGGTCGAGACTTGTTTAATTTCTAAGAATTGCATAGTCCGTGAGAATGGGTACTGTTGACGTTGCCGGTACTGTATCACTGGCTCTGTGGAGTTGGAAGTTGGAACTGGGAGTTCCAAATGTTGTAGCGGAACTGTCGCGGTTACGAGCGTGAAACAGTACCAACGAGACAGTTCCAGTTACTTTGACCCACCTCTAATTGTATTACTTTTTTTTTGCTTAATTACTATATCAGTAGTAAAAGTAAAAATACCAATGTCCTTTCCCTGCTAAGTTAATAAATTCTAAAACAATAATTTTACCAGAAAAATGGCATTGTCAACTATTCAAAATAATATATTTCTCAGATTAGCCCACTACAACTTCAAACCAAAATGTGCAAGCTGTCCTTTAAATAGCAGTTAATTAATACCAGAGAAAACTAATTATTGTTAAGTTTACCTTGTATATCCTGCCTTTGGTGACAAACAGTTCTATCAGAGTGGGTGTGTGTTCTATGGCAGCGTTGATGTACTGCAGAGCCTTGTCTGTGTTGCCGAGGTAGTCGTAGTGCTGTGCCAGGTAGTAGTAGGCCCACAGTAGCACAGACGCTGGCTCCTTTGGACTCTCCACCTCATCTGTAATATTATCATATTTATTATGTGTATCCGCAGTATTGACTCTAATTTTTTACCTAACATGTTCTATAACAAATGCTACTACACTGACGTTCGTATTCCACCCCAGAGCGAATATCACTGAACAGAAATTTGAAAAATTATAACAAATATAGATTATAAGTGTGTTATATTTAGTAAGTAATACAACTAAGCCACAAAACATCTATTAATATACAATACATATGTTTAAATGTACAACCATAAAAATAAGCCTTTTATTTTGGATTGCTTGCAACAGTGAGTTTAGATCTCAAAATGTCTGAGAATTTATGATTACACTTCTGGGCAAGTTTGCAGATTTTTAATGATCTTTATTTATTTATTTATTTATTCACATACATGGCAATATGTACTTTAAATCCTCCTTCATCAATTCGCTATACAATATCAGTAGGTGGTTTACTGGGACATCAGAAAGTAATAGTTTCAGAATTGCAGTATATTTTTTATGGTGAAATAATTCTTAAAGAGTGTCCACATCACTGTTAAAAAATATGATTTGAATATATTTGCCATTTGTAAAGTCTAAATCATTAACATAACTTCTCCCTCTTTGATTGGCTAAGATGAAAAAGAATAATGCTTATTCCAATGCCTGTTATAGTTAATTGCTTATAAATGTTGCTTATGGCAAACCATGCTCTAAGAACATTTTGCCCTCCCATTTTAATATAATACCATGTCCTCACAAGTCCTAATCCCCTCAATTTTACACACCCTAAGGTTATGGTTAATACAATGATTATGTACATGTCTGGGTGGGCAGGAGGTTCAATACCTCTGCAGGTGTATGGGTGGGCAGGAGGGTCAACGCTTCAGTACGTGTATGGGTGGGTGGGAGGGTCAATGCTTCTGTCCGTGTCTGGGTGGGCGGGAGGTTCAATGCCTCTGCAGGTGTATGTGTGGGCAGGGGGGTAAAAGCTACAATACATGTACGGGTGGGCAGGAGGGTCAATGCTTATGTACTTGTATGGGTGGGTGGGAGGGTACCTACTATTTATCACTTAGTTAAACACTACAACTCCAGTCTACGTACACCGTGATAAATAGTACATAAAATAAATGGACCATACACCATTTATGTCCAACCACCCTACCCCTCCAATCATGTAAAAATCTCCTTATATTTGCACATCCTCCCTTATGATTCTATTGTCCTACCACAACACCATATGTTTTTTTGCCTATGTGGGATTAGTTTGTCAAGTGCTAAGTTGTTTTAGTTTAAAAAAAACTATTGTGTTTTATTCACAGTTGTAACTTTATAAATTACAAACATAATAAGGTTATTTTTTTAGATAAAGGTTAGTTATTGGAGACGTTATGTTTTTTACTTAAAATTGCTTTATTCTATATAAATAGCCTACTTTCATTTTTGAAATTTTCATAGGAAAATTACCTTTTTATATAAATTTGAGGAAATATAGGTAATAATACACATATACCCATTAAAAAAACTTTATTTTAAACCCAATTTTGACATTTGTAGTATTTCACAAAATATTTTTTTTAAACAAAATGAGGTAGCGAAACAAATAAAGCTTTTCCATGTAGAAAATTAATATTTGTACAAGAATATATTATCAAAAGAAGGTATACAATCGAATAATTCTTTTTTAATTTCCTACTTTCAAGAAATTGGAAAACTTAAAAAACTTGTTTAATATACACATAAAATTAAAACTTTTTAAAACTAGTATAAATTGTAGAAAATTTGTTGGGGATAGTGAAAATATAAGGGTTTAATATATTTAAACAATGAATAACACATTATGAATGCACTTTCAGTATATTTAATGGGATTCCTTAGGGTCAGTTGATAATCCCCCATTGGCATGATAACTGGGTTGCCAATGTGTTAACATAAATTTCTTTCCATACAAGTTTATTTTAACTGTGTATTAATGAAAGTTTAGTTAAGTGACAAAATTTATTGATGTATCCATTTTCTATATAAAAATAATCAACTTAGATGGTGACTAAGATTATCTATTTTATCGTGACAATCTAAGCTTGTGCAGACAGCGCTAGCAAACGCTGAGTGTTCCCAACTAAATAAGGTCTTCATATACAAAAACATGAGCAAATACTATGGAGATCTATGTATCTATAGTTACTTGAGATTAACTTCACTACTGTTTAACAAATAAAACGAAAATTGAATCATACATAATCTTTTAAATGTTAACTACATTTGTAGGCAGTTGTACAAAGATCAAATGATCAGATAAAAGCACTATAATTAATATTTTATGATATCATGGAGAGTATATGATATTTACCATCAAGACTGAAATGACCAGTTTGACAGAGGGCTTCTACATACTGCTCCAGCAGCCGCTCGATGGCATTCGCCTTTGTCTTATCCTGGTACAGGGACCGGAGGTCCACAAACAATGGAGGAACTCCTTTATGCAGACCTCGCCTAAGGTACCTGTCCACCTCTTTTTCGAACAAATCCCCTAGAACAAGATCGTAACACAATGTTACTGTTGTTTATTGTTTAATATGGTACATCAAAAAGCTTAGTTCATAATCAGATCTTGTCAGTCATTATCTATCTTATTAACAATCCCAATAAGAATTAAACAAATTTTGAAAGGGATCGACCGATAGCCCAGCTTTTCATTTGACATTGGGCTATTAGTTAATGACACTTTATAAGGAATAGTCAGCCTTGGTTTGTAACAATGACTACAATTGCACATCTCACTTATTCATAATCCATATTCACTCATTTCTTGATGATCAGCGTCTTCAGCATGAATAAAAAATAAACAATCAAGTAATATTTAATATTATTTAAGTGTGTATAAAAAAATTTTAAACTACTGTAAAACAATATTTTTAGACAACCTGAATACAATGAATATTGATATTTTAAAAAAATATCAACTTGATACTATAAAATCAATAAAATTTTACTTCAATTGAACTCCTTTAAAAATGTAAACTTTCAGTAAATATAAACTTGTAAATGCTATGTCATTTTAACAACTAAAAAATGTATTCACTATTTCTGTGTCTTAATCCTTGCAACGCGGAAAACGGATATATCCCCAGCCTCTATTAGGGCCGAAATGTGGTAGACGGATATATCCTCCAAACCCTATTTTATTACGTTTAATAGATTGTAGTTGCAGTGGGATCCATTAGAGTTTAAGAAAATGATGAATAGTCTTTCTAAACAATGGTTTGTGTGATCTGAAAGTGATTGGTCGGTTGTAGTGACAGGGGAGAATGGCTTAGTCAGCTGCCATTACGCCTAACTGCCAGCTTGAGATAACCCATTACGTGTGAAACGGATATATCCTTGACTCATTATTTTAGTTTATAACAGTTTTGCTAGTGTTGTATAGTTTTATTATTGTTCGTGCACATGTCTTACATCAATTTAGTTCTGATTTGTTGTGTTTTTATTGTATGCAGTTTTATCTATAAGCATCAGTTTTATTGAACATATTTAAGTTTTATTATTTTTATATATTGTGCTTGTTCGACGAGATGCACTCGCTTCTCTCAACAATGGCACGACCTTTGATCAAGGCGAGGGGTGGTGGGGATTACGGCAGTTTGCTCGAAGTACGTTAGAGTTGGGTGAGTGTTCGTACTAAAAGGTTGTCTATTTAATTTCTGTATTCTCAAAATTCATATCCTGTAATCCTCAGCGAAATTCATTATTTTACTCAAACTAATTTAATTTTTTCATATAAGAGGCTAAATTCAAGTCTTACATAAATTTAATTAATTTCATAAGTGATAAAATTTAATATTTAACAAAACTGAATTAATTGCTCATACAAATAACAAGATTCAATATTCCATAAAAGGTTTTTTTATAAAAGTGATAAGATTCAATATTCAACAAGAGATTTTTTTCATATGAGTGGCAAAATTCAATTATTAAAAAAATGAAATTAATTTTCAAAAAAGTGATAAAATTTAATATTTAACAAAACTTAATTGATTGTTTATATAAATGATAAGATTTAATATTCAAAAAGAGATTTTTTATACACGGGGCTAAATTCAACTGTTAGATAAATTTAATTAATTTCATAAAAGTGATAAAATTTAATTTTTAACAAAACTTAATTGATTGTCCATATAAATGATAAGATTCAATAGTCAACAAGAGATGTTTTATACAAGTGGCTGACTGACCTGACATGTATTACATTGAAAATTACACATACAACTAACAGGACATCAGCAAACTTACCTTAAAAGACAAGTTCACTAACATCAGAGTAGTAGTCACAAACACAAAGTAGACATAATCTCACAAATTTTCAACACCACAGGCATTTTCTTCAGGTGAGTAGAGGCAGATAAAGAGAGAGAGAGAGACACTGAAATGACTTCCACTCTGAAATAACTAATTCCTGGCCTAGTGCCCTTTAACCTAACCTAACATACAACTAACATAGACACATCAGGGAAATCTCCAGAAGATGGATATGGGTGGTCTCCCTAAGAAGAGGATCTCCTGAGGCCAACTCCGAATAATTCAGAAAGAGGCTCTTGCCAGAAGCGAGAGAATCCTTTCAAAGGTGAAAGGCGACAAGCTTGGGAGGAGAAGCACTGTGCGAGGAACAAGCTGTCACGTATGTCTGACACCTCAGGAGGCCAAGGCAGCCTCCTCGCGAGTAGCAACCCCCAAAACCAGCCAGCAGGCTTCATCCTCTGTTGTCTCCTAAGGTGAAGTGGCCTCCGGTGTGAAGTGGTAGATTTCGCAACTAACCCCTAGGAGCTTGGAGGTGAGAAGAAGAGAGTTAAGCTTCAAGGCAACACAGAGTCCTTTGTTAAAAAATTGTCGGTGGAGAATATGGCTGTTGTTAGGCAAGAGCACCCCGAACAGTGTCTGGCAGAAGAGCAGGCAGCCTATGTTAAAAGCCAGCTGACGTTAGATGCTCTCAAAGGAGCAAACATTAACGTAACAAGTTAACAAGTTGAGGCTGGAGCAATAGTGATTGGTTGCGCCAATGCTATGACCAGGCGATGGCTTGAAAACCAGGTCTCAGATATAAGCCCTTATAAGGGTGTACAACTAAATCTTGGACTGGCCAAGAACCTGGTCAAGATGGTGAAGCTGACCACGTTCGTTCTGGTAACAACTTGTGCTGTTACTAAAGCTGAGGTCCTTTTGGGCCTGAAGCAAAATCAACTGAACACAAAAAACAAGGAAAAATACCTACCTGCCCACCCATACACGTACATTGGCGTTGACTCACCCGCCCGCCCATACCATACATTGGCATTGACCCACCCGCCCGCCCATACACGTACATTGGCATTGACCCACCCGACTGCCCATACACGTAAATTGGCATTGACCTACCTGCCCGCCCATACATGTACATTGGCGTTGACCCACCAGCCCACCCATATACGTACATTGGCATTGACCCACCCGCCCATACACGTACAGTGGCATTGCCCATACCCATACAGTGGCAATCCCATGCAAACAGATCACTGGATGATTGTTGGGAGCACTCAAAACCCCAATGGCCTATTCCTAGTGATCATGGTTGATGAGGACTCTCTTAGGCGACTGAATGCCCTCTCGATGCGGCCCTGTCTGGGGCTGGAGAGGATAACATTCAAACCTAAGGGGGGACCCAAGCCCCCACAGAAATAATGGCAGTGCTGCAAATCAATCCACATCACTCCAGAGCGGCCACAGCCACGCTCTGCCAGAAGATCCTCTCCTATGGCATAAGAGTGGCTCTGATTCAGGAGACATAAATTGTTGGAGGGAGAGTGATGGGGCTCGACACTGCTAAAGGTAAGTTGGTGTATGATGTTAGGCAACAATCCTAGGCCTTGTATCTTCATCAGAAAGGACATCAAATTTCTAAAGCTGACTGGTCTTTGTTCCAGGGACACGGCTGTAACTGAGTTATACCAGCCTACAAGTGACGGAGACGTCAGAATCTTGTTGGCAACAGTATACCTGCCCTGCGACTCCGAGGAGCTCCCTTCGTTCCCAATGTGTTGGAGGATAGTAGACCGCGGAGTGATGCACCAACGACACCTGGTGGCAGGGTTGGATGCCAATGCACATCACACAATGCATGGGGGAGCACCAACATAAATGCTAGAGGTGAGTTACTGTTAGATTACATAGCTGCAGCTAATTTAGTGATATTGAATCGGGGCCGCAAGCCAACTTTCCAACAGAGGAGGGGGCTAGATTTTCGAAAAGAGGCCCTTGACATAACCCTAGCAAGCTGCCATAAAAAGTAGACGGTTGAACCGTACTGGACGACCCGTCCATGTCGGATCACAACTACATCTCCTTTTTGATCAGAACGGCTCCCATTAAGGCGCATTTCATAAATCCTAGGAGAACTGCTGACTGGGCTAAATACCAGGAAGAGCTAAAAGCTCGGTTAGACCATCCTGATCTGGGGTGTGGCAAGAAGGTAAATGGTATAGCTGATATCATACAATCAGCTATCGAGACATCTTACTTCAAAGCGCGTCCAGAGACGGAAATAATGTCTAACAAGAATGCCTGTTGGTGGAATCAAGAGCTTGAAGCCAAGAGGAAAACTGTCCGAAGACTGCACAATTTTTGCAAACATGGGAGTAACTGGGATGGGTACTCGAGGGCCCTCGGCGATTACAACAGAGTAAATCGCAAAGCCAAGAGACTCATGGAGAGACTTTTGTAGGGACATTGACAGAATCCCAGAAAGTGTCCACAAAATCTTGGCTCGTAACCCTATTAACGCTGTTGGGATAGTTTGCAAAGAAGACGGCTCCCATAGGTTTTACTTAATTCTCACTTTCCTAGCTCTACTCAGATTATACCATCTATCCAAAACCACCCTGCGGAAAGGGGGGAGAACTTGATCCCCGGGCCTCACAGGTAGACTGGCGCTGTGCTAAATCTGTCTTTACATACCAGGGAGTACAATGGGTACTGAAGTCTTTTCCTAGCCTTCGTCCCCTGGTTGTGATGACATCTCTTCTGCCTTGCTGCATAAGGGTGAGAAAAGTTTGTACCCTTGGCTGCTGCGACTTTTTAGGACGAGCTTTAAAGTGATTTTCATCCCGAAACCTGAGAAACCCTCCTACAATACAGCAAAGACTTAGCGCCCAATAAGTCTTTTGTCTTTTCTCCTAAAGGCCATGGAGAAGTTATTGGACAGGCATGTCAGAGCCCGGCTCTAACCCCGTAGCAAGTAACCAACCTATGCACTCCAAACAGCATGCCTACCAAGCTGGCAGATCCTGTCAGGCTGCTTTACACGCATTAGTCCGCAGGATTTAACAGACGATTTCCCTTAAGGAGATTGCTTTGACAGTGTTCCTGGACATATAAGGAGCCTCTAACAATACTATGATTTCCTCCATTATGACAAAGCGGTGTCCAGGGGCACTGAAGGAACAGTTGTACGCTGGGTCAGCAACATGCTCAGCACTTGTAGAGCCCAATCTTCCCTGTGTGGGGCAGTGAGAGGTACGAGCATAAAGAGGGTGTCCATAGAATAGAATAGAATAGAAATTTCTTTATTTTGAAAATTAATCATATAATTAATTTACAAAAAAGGCGAAGTTAGGGCCACATGGCCCTTTCTTACACTTAACCTTAAGTAAAACAATAATAAAGTATAATAACTAAATAAAGAAATGAAAATACCATATTAAATAGCTATGTCATTTAAAGAAAAAAAAGCTCACTAATTTTAGTAAAACAGAGCATTGCAAAAATTTTTAAATATGTTTTTCCATTCATACATCCTCTCATTCATACCGCTTGCTACCAACACCACCCCAGCAGAGCCCAAGCCCTAAGACGAACCGGCCGAAATTCTTTCCGCCACGTACTCAAAATCTTTAGAAAAATATTTTGGTGATTTTTTGGTAATGAAAGAATGAGTAAAAGAGAGAATCTTGATAGACCTCTGATCAGATAGTTTCAAAATTTTAGACTGGATATAGTATGGAGTTATATGCTCATCTCTCCGTATGTTAAAAGCGAAACGGAGGCAGTAATTTTGAGTCCTTTGCAGTCTTTCACTAAGTGATACAGTCATGTCATTGAGTACTGAGTTACAGTAAGTAAAATAGGGAAATATGAGTGATTTGACTAGGATCAGTTTGATTTCTGCAGGTAGAAAGTGTTGAAGTCTTTTTAGCGAGTGCATTCCTGCAAATACTCTGTTGCATGTCTCGACAACGGCTTCGTTCCAAGTAAGAGTAGTGTTGATCGTTACCCCAAGACTCTTTACCTTGTTACAAAAAGGAACAGCTTGTCCATTTACACTTATCTCTTGTAGGGTATCATGGTTGATTGCATTTCTGAGCCGGGAATGACTTATGATAATTGGCTTCGTCTTGCTGCTATTCAGATTAAGACCATTCTTTTTCACCCATTTAACTATATTGGATATATCAGCATTCATCATCTGAATAGAGTAGTTTACCATGTTAGGATAAAAATGCAGGTATATTTGGAGATCGTCGGCGTACATGTGATATTTACAATGAGTGATGCCTGAAGTTATGTCATTGACATAGAGGATAAACAACAAAGGGCCCAGTATAGAGCCTTGGGGCACACCACAAGTAACATGTTCCCAGTCAGATGTCTCGTCACCGATCTGTACACACTGCCGCCTGCCGGAAAGATATGACCTTAGCCAGGAAACTACTTGGTCAGAAAACCCTAATGCCCTTAATTTTAAAAGAAGAAGTTGATGATTTACACAATCAAAAGCTTTTGAGTCCATAGGAGGGCGTTTCGCCACCTTTCCAGTGGAACCTGATCATGGATGATCTCCTCACAGCACTTATCAAGCATTGAGTGTATGCTCAGGGTTATGCTGACGAAATATTGATCCTAATAAGAGGTAAATACATGGAGACATGCCTCGACCTTATGAGGAGGGCATTGTCCATGGTGGAAACATAGTGCATAGCGGAGGAGAGGTTATCTGTTCACTCCGGTAAGACTGTTATAGTACCATTCACTAATAAAAGGAACGCAGAGGTTATCAGAGTACCAAGAATCTTTGGCAACTGCGTCCAGGTGTCTAAGGAAGTTAAGTAGTGGGTGTATGGCTGGATGACAAACTTACCTGGAGCAAACACCTCACCCACGCCATAGACTGCTCTCGGACCACATTGATGAGGCTGAGGCATACTTTTGGACGCACTTGGGGACTGAACCCTCAGTTGGTACACTGGCTTTATACAAGGGTCGTCAGACCGATGCTTGTATATGGACCCATTATTTGGTGGCCCAAGGTCCAAAAAGTCACTGCTGTAAAAAAACTTAACCGAGGTGCAGCAGTTGGCCTGTTTGGGAATCATTGGAGCATTTAAGGGTACACCCACCGCTGCAATGGAGGTGCTGCTAAATCTGTCCCCCTTGACATTTTTACCATGGAGGAGGCAAGGCTTGCGGCAAACAGGCTCCAGACCAGCGGATGCTGGCAAGCTCACTATGCCAGTAAGCATACGAAATCTCTAGCATAATCAGACATTCTAGAGGTGTGTTCGAATAGGATGCCTAGACAAACTGACTTTGACAAACCTTATCGTGTCATCATTGGTGACAGAAAAGATTGGCAACAAGATAAATCAATCACAATGAAGAACATGATCACGTGGTACACGGAAGGCTCACAAACCATCCTTGGGTCTGGTTACGGGGTCTATGGTGCCAAGTCAAAAACTGAGCTCTTTTTTAGCCTCGGCAAACTGGCTACTGTTTTTCAGGTGGAAGTGGCTGCCATAGTTGCCTGTGCTAAGGCAAACATAGATTTAGGCCTTATGGGAAAAATAATCTATCTGAACTCAGACAACCAAGCGGCACTAACGTCACTTGCATCTTTCGACTTTACCTCGAGTCAAGTTTGGGACTGTCACAATGTTCTTAAAACGCTGGCGCGTTCCAATAGGGTAATCCTGTCATAGATGCCAGGTTACACCGGGGTACTGGGAAACAAGAAGGCAGACCACTGTGCTAGGAGAGTTGCTGAGGAACGTCTCATTGGCCCAGAGCCAGCATGCAGGGTTGCTTACAGCCTTGCCAAGAGGGTTGCCTCTCGCTGGCAAGAACCAGGAGACCTAGGAGGCAACACCAGGTAATAGGCAAGCAAAGGAGGTCCTGTTGGGGCCATCATATTCCAACACGGCTGAAGCTCTTTCTCTTGTAAGATCAGAACTCCGAAGGGTAGCTGGTTTTTTTAATTGGACACTGGATGTCTCAAGTACACATGAACAAGAAGGGGTTTCCAACCCCCATTCTCTTGGGTAGTATATGTGGGGAGGAGGAAGAGTCTGCACAGCACATCCTCTTCCACATTCGGCCCTAGCTAGGAAGCGAGCTCTCACCTTGGGAGGTGTTTTAGAACGCGGGCAAGGTGTAGCACAGGAAAACCTCATCAAGGCAATCTCAAGGTTCTCTAAGGATCTTGGATTGGATGAGGTTTGAAGTCCTTTAACAAAGGACGCACAATAAACCTTTAGGTTATAGAAGCCTGGCCCTCCCAATCGAAAAAAACAGACACTTACGTACAAACATCAAAAGAATTTTTGTGGGACCTCAAAAGAAACTTTTGGGCAATAATATTCATATTCAATAATTATTTAACATTGAATTTTACATGTTAATTAATTCATGTAATTAATTCGGAGTTACTCCGGTCTTGATTCAACCTACTCCTTCCACAGCGACAGGTCTCATCTTAAATTTTTAATTACATTAAATTCAATTATCTATATCACCGCTTAATCCGGTGGAATCCGCTTAATCCTGGAATCATAGCAAACGTCATATACTCCTAAGGTAACAATCGTACATTAGTTTGAGTTAAATAGTGAGGATTACAGGATACGAAATTTGAGAATACGGAAATTAAATACACAACCTTTTAGAACGAACGTTCACCTAACTTTAACATACTTCAAGCAAACCGGCGTCATCCTCACCATCCCTTGCTCGACCAAAAGTCGTGCCATTGTTGCGAGAAGCGAGTGAGTCTCGCCGAAACAGCATAATTGTTTTCATATTTTATTTCATTAATTTGCTTTATATTTTGTCATTTTTAGTTTAGTTAATTTTTATTTCTATTTGATCTTGGCTGTTAACTGAGTTTCAACATACCAAAATTATAAACATACTGTATATATTTTTCAAATTTGTTTGTAAATTTAATAAAGTGTAAAAAATAAATGTTTGAATTATTTCCTAATACTTGGGTATTTTTTTACACCTCTTCTAGAAGAAACAAAAATCTGCATTAAGAAAATTACATTTTTAAATAATTACTGTTTTTTTCAGTAAAATAAGAACAATTTATTCCGCGTTGCAAGGGTTAATGGTACATTTTAGCTAGATTATTAAAATGCTCTTTGTAATATATTCTACTCATTGCAATGAGTAAGAGGGTTACTACCCCTCTTACTTATACTCCTGTAGCCACTCGAAACCTAGCTAAATTTTGACCTTGCCTTACTACGTTAAGCAAACAACATGTTTAATTTTAAATTTAACAATTCAATTAAGATATTTCTCAGGTAAATATTGTAACTTTTACAAAATTATTTACTATCTGACATGACTTTCAAATTCCTAGTGCCGTTTGTGTTTTAGCTATAGTTATCGAGATATTTCTAAAATTAACTTTAAAAGATTTGAGTTTGGCTCCTATCGCAATTTTTTAATGAAATTGTAAAAAAGAGTTCATTTTAATATGCCTTGTAATGTTTGGTTAGTACTAACATGTCCAGTTCTGGTAATTCAAGAGCCCTTCTTATTTAGGCACCAAATATGAAGTAACAACCAAATACATTTTAAACAAGCAAGAACAAAAACTTAAAATGAAATTAAAATCCTATCTAACTGATAAAGCAATGTATTCTTTTCGTGAATTTTTTTAATCTGAATGATTTAATTTTATATACATACATGGATTCCTTTTACAGTGAGAATTTCACATACATATTTTTTAAATCTGTGTTTTTTTTATGCAACAGTATTTAATTACTGTATATTATAATTCTAATGAATTAAGACATTTTTATTGGATTGAAGATTACAAAAATGACTAATTAGGACAGAAAACACATTCTTTACCTATTAAACCTAAATTAACTTGCGATGGATAATTAGCTAATAAACATCATTTTGACAATTGCAAATCATATAACAAAAACTACTTAATATTCTAAGAATATTTGTAAGACAGTAACAAACACCTCAGTACAAGAAATAAATATGACAATATAAAGATACAAACCTGAAGAGTAATTGAGGTAGAGTCTCGCTGGGGCCAGGGCCTTCGGACACTTGTTTCTATACTCATTCAGCAACCACAGCTTCTGCTCTGCAGTGTGCAGCTTTAGCGCCTCAGCTAAACTGGCATAGTATTCTGTATTCTCTGGATTGCGTTCTAACAGCTGTCGGAAAATTTGCTCCGCATCAGTATATTTACCCAGCTCCAGATATAAATTGCCTGCACAACCATACACGAAAATATAATGCATAAATGTTAAAAATGCCATAATTATTGTTTGTCAGATGGTATTAACTCTTTGTGCCTGATAGCTAGCAATGTTGTTCAATATGGCTTTTCTCTCCTCATACTATATTTGGAGTAAACTTTTCTTTGTTACTCAGCAGCCCAATATAATGAGCCAGCATATTTGGGATTAACGATTAAAAATAATTAACGATTAAGTTTAATGTTACTTTTTCTATCAACTTTTTAACTTATTCATTAGTTTTGGTAATGTTTAACTTCTAACTTTAACTAGTTGCAAATTTTGCTAACGGTTAAAGTAACTCAGTTAGTTTTTCACATGTAATAAAAGGTGCCATTTGGTCCGAAGAAGTGAACTGGAGAGAAAGTATCTAAAATTCAGGTCAAAGACCGATTGTTTTCCTCATCCCCAATTGTCACCAACAAGCAAGGTCACTGTTTTGAAGATGCACCCCCTCCCTTTTACTCATTTTACTGCCTTATAAATAAAAAAGGCGGTCCAACGGAGTATACCATTGTTGTGGGATTGACTTGTGTCCCTGGGGTGGTCATTTCACTTGACTAGTTTTATGTTTAGGGATAAAGTTGAGATAGTCATTTAGTTATCTTGTTTTAAATCAACGTGTTGGGCCTAAGCTTGTTTATCTTTCATAAACTCTAATACTGTAATCTTACCTGTTTACCCATCTAGTTGTATAATTAATTAGGAAAATCAGTAGCATTTTGACATTAATGCTGTCAATACCTGATCAATTAATTGATCATACAGAATTACATATCTAAATTGTCCTGTTCAAAAGTAATCGGGAAAAACTATTAAATAGTTTTAATAGGGGGTTAAATGGTTAATCGAACCAACATTTCCTCAAACGTTTACTTTATTTTAAATTAGGCTTACTTGGTAAAATCAATCCATTATATGATACCACGCAACAGAATAAACTATCTTCAAGATTGCGAACATATTTCAAGTAACAATTGCTATATTTCGTTCTGTTTTCATTATTTTGCCATCGGCACCGTCGAAAAGAAAAGATAATACTATCTTTAATATTAATAATATTATCAATGGTATTTAGTTTTGTATTTTTTTATGGTTTAGGTAGTTTTCATAATTTTTAATTAACTTATTTCAGTAAGAATAAAACATGCACTCAAAACAGCAAATTCTTAAACATCTAATAAACGTAATTGCTTATTGAAAATAGTATGAATAGATCTGCTTTCACTCACTTATAGAGTGAGTATATTTTGTTTAGTTTTTGTTTACCGCTAATCAGCCCATACTTTCTTATCAGTGACCCTTCCTTATCATCTCCAGCCTGATAAAAATTACCTGGAGTTAACGTCAGGATATTATTTGACCTTTATTATTATCAGCTCTAATTAAAAAAAGTTTTGCTATTGTGAATTTCCTATAAGATAGTTGACATGATTGCAAAGTCCAAAATCCTGAAAACCCTGTCTCTGCCCATACTCTTCTCCATAATCAAAATTTTGATCAGTGTTACACCACTAAGGTAATCAGATCCTTCCCATGCCAATAGTTCCCAACTCCGAAGGATGGAATTAACACACCAATGGATAACAAAATCCCGTGACCCACCTAATCTAAACATAAGATAGACCACTTCCCTTCAACCCCTTCCCCATCAGCAAACTTCATATATATTTATATATACTAACTGAAATACTGCATCTACACCTGAGTGTTGCTCTATGGATGTACACCCCCCCCCCCCCCCACCACAGCCACCTACCCAGCAATAGTGGAAGTCATTTCAGTCTCTCTCTTTCTCTTCCTCTACTCACCTGAAGAAAATGCCTGTGGTGTTGAAAATTTGTGAGATATGTCTACTTTGTGTTTGTGACTACTACTCTGATGTTAGTGAATTTGTCTTTTAGGGTAAGTTTGCTGATGTCCTATCTCTCTAATATACTAATTCCTAGCCTAGTGCCCTTTAACCTAACCTATAAGATAGTTATTGATTTTTTTAAAGTATAGCTTAAAAATGTAAAACTTTAATTTCAAAGACTTATGCCAGTTTTTGTTAACAATATTAGAAATCAAATTAAATATTTAATTTTTAAGATTTCGGACAGTTATATAACAAAAATTACTGTAGAAATTGCTATAGTCTAATTAAATAGCTATAGCTATTTAGTATTGTATAATAATGTATTATAAATAGGCCTATTTATCTAAGATATTATAAATAATAAAAGATAATACAGGTTGTGTTTGTTTATGTATATTTTACTGTACCAAAACTAACTTTTAACTTTCAATTTCAGTTAATTTTCTAATACTTTAACTTTAATCAGTTATTTTCAATGTGTATTCTAACTTTTAACTTCAATTAGTTACTTTTTAGAGTACTAACTTTAACTTTATTCAGTTTTAAAAAAAATTATTAACTTTCCCAAGTATGTGAGCTACCCTAACCTCCAGTCCTATCTTAAAACTGTTTACAGATTGTGACTCAGAATTATATTTGACCCATAGTGAGTGAAGCAAAATACATGATTTGATGTGCCTTTTAAATGATCGTATTCTCAGGAATAGACAAATTATGACAACTTTTTTAAAATTAAATTCTTTCTTTCATATTTGTTATTATGGATTGTTTATTGTCTCAATATTTTATTAGTTGAGATAAAATTTAATGAAGATTGGCTGGATATTAAAAATTTAGGGTACAAATGATAGGGATTTAATCACGAACCTGAAATTATGATCATTAGTCAGTTTTAGGTTAAATTCACTTCCTATTAAATTTCAAATAGCTTTTAGTGGAAGAGATGCCCAATTAAGAAACAGTTCCCCTCGCTTGCTTAGATGCTTTTTTAGTTTTGTAAGCTTGTTAGCGTGATTTCCGAACCATAGGAACAGCACAGGTGTAAAATCTGTTATGGTCACACTGGGAATTGAACCCAGACCAGCTGCGTTGCAAAGCCACCAGTTTGGCCCTTAAGCTACAGGTACTCCTCATACTACTGTCTCACTATTACATAGTATGTCTACTCCTCTCCCCCCTACCAATTCCTTTATCCCAGTTCCCGATCCCTTTATGGTGCTTAAATTAAATTGTTCACCCCTTCAGTATTTATAGTATGTTGCATTAGGCATCGTTTCGTTTCCCGCACAATATTATTTGTAGTAACCTTGTCACCAGTAGCCAGAAAGAAATATACTCCGCCAGGAACTTCAGCTTCTGTTCTGCAGTGTCCACCTTCAGCTAAACTGGCATAGTACAGTATTCTGTATTTTCTGGATTGCGCCCTAACAGCTTCTAAAAACTTCCTCTACACAAGGAAGTTTATTGTGTTGTGCTAGTATTCTGTGTAGCCTACATACGTGATGTTGTTTAAAAGTTATTTGTTAGCATTGGATTGTTGATGATTGGTAGATGATATTTGGAGATTTCCAATTCTTCAAGTGTCTAGGAAACAAACACGTTTTGACAGGTATACAAAACTCCTGTCATCTTCAGGTGTACTTACTAACTTAACCGACATCTAAAACTTCCTATTTTTTTCCCTTCCTTAATCCATACTAATTCAAGAAAAGACTAAAAACTACATGCTTAGATACTACGGATGACTGTCAAGAAAGTCAAGTGGTCTTAAAACCATTACACACAACATAATTATACAAAATATAAAACTCAAATGGAATTTTAAAAAAATACAAAATATGAAAATGTTCAACAAAACACAGAGCAGATTATTAAATAAACAAAATATTCAATTTATCCAACCCAGCTTCCAACTCCACTAAGGCAGGGGGATGGGCTCCTCACATCACTACACTTACAAGACGAACTCATCACGAACGTCAAAAACTAACTGAATCCTTGCAGCAACCCCCATCACAGATCGACTTGCCGCAAGGAGATTGAAGTTAATAGTGCTAGAAATAAGAATATCTTATAACATAAATTGAAAAGTATAAATTACAAAACAATATATACCCCAAGTCTCCTTCACCGACAGCTTGTCACAGATCTGGCTGTTAAAGTGGTCCAGATGTTTCAGTGCGTCATCCAAGGCACCTGACTCTTGAATCACCATGTTTTGGTACAGCAACAGCTCACTATGCTCGTAGTCATAAGTATTCTGAACAATCAATTGGTACATTTACATATATTACTTTTTATTTACTTGAACACTACGACTTGCAATAAATTATATTGTTATTTATTTATGTGGACACGAACTTTAAGTATGTTTATTTTGCTATGAAACATTAGTCCGCTTGTTGTTCTAGCATAATTAATTAATCAGATTCTGTTGTTAATCCATGAAAAATAATGAATTCTTGAAAATTAAAGAACTATTTTAATTAAAATGTAAAAGAAATAAACATACTTACTTCAAATTATGTTCTTAAATATTCTCCTATTTTATCTATAAGCTTTTTAAGATCATTTGATTTAAAGAGATTTTAATTTTGTCATTAAGTTGTATAATCTTTTAATTGTATGTCCCAATGTCCAAAATACACTTAACTTTTGACAAGTGTTTTTTGTAATATACGCACCTCCAAAAAGTGAGCTTTTATTCTTATTTTTTAAATTTAATCAAGGAAACCCCTAACAGAATACTGTGCTCATTACAAACAAGTTTAATGTTAAAAATATTTTATTATTGCAAGAATTATTTTGGCTTAGCTAATAATAATAATAAATCTTTATTTGTGTTTGACAACAAATTGTTGTATACAAAACGTCACATTATGCTATAAATAAATCTAGATAAATATAAAAATGAAACTTGAAAACACACCACTCATTCTCACATACATTTCCAATATTTATTCACACCTTCATTCATACTCTGGCAATTTCCGTCCCAACTTTAGCCGAGATTGTATTGGAGGAACTCCCCCACCGAGTAGAAGGCCTTTTGAGTCAAGAAACTCTTCAGTCTGACTTTTAGTGTCCGGGGCACTAGAACATTTTTCATTGAGTCAGGTAGGCTGTTGACAACGTAGCACCAGCCTGCGACGGTAAGCGCTCGTATATCGCCGTTCTGTGCTGTCCAATTCTGTAATTGTCCTTGCCTCTGGTTACATACGTATGTATGTCACTACCTCGCATAAGGTGACACTTGGTCATACAAAGGAAAGTAGTTTCAAGGATGTAGAGACAAGGCAGTGTTAATAATCTCAGCTCAATAAAGGCTGGTTTACATGACTCTAGAATTCAGTTTTGATATAATACGTACTGCTTTTTTTTGCGGTCTGAAAATTCGGAGGAATTGAGTGCTTGACCATCCACCCTTTACTGGGATTCCATTGGTAAGGTGGGAATGAAATAGACCAAAGTAGGCCATGTGAAGAACTTGAGTTAGACAAAACGTTGACAGTTTTCTCAGAGCGTAAACACCTTATGAAACTTTGGCACAGACATGGTCCACATGGCTAGTCCAGGTCAAACTTCGATCAAAGTATATATCCCAAGGAACTTTGCTGACTCAACCTCCTGTAAGACGGTGCTGTCTGCCATTATTACTGGACTATTTACTAAGGGTCTCAAGCAGAATTGCAAATAATTTGTTTTTGAAGCTGTAAATAAATAACTGATATAATCATTCCAACCACATACATTACATTTAATTTTAACTAGTTCGACCAAGAGACATATTAATAACCAAGTAATTTAATAGGCTCCAAACAAAAGTGGCGATACTAGTTAAGTGACAGATTCAAATCACTCACATGATATCATCACTCACTGTAGTTAATACAGTTATTAATAATCAAAGATAACTGATTGTAACAGGCAGAGGGCCTGATAAACTTAAAATGTTTGGAGGTATCAGTTTAAATATTACCTGGATCAGTGTTTTTCTGAACGAGTCTAGTATTTTCAAGGCCATCTCGTAGTCCTTGAGTAAATGGTAAGACATTGCAAATCCAATCCAAGACGCTCTCTGTGCCGGCCTCAACATGAACAATTGATACCGTGTATCCTAGAGCAAAAATCAACCAAAATATAACAAGTGCGAATTAAACAAGAACAAAAATAGTAAATCTTAAGAACCATATAAAAGTATATATTTATCAGAATTCTCCACCATGGTGTAAGCGATGTGATATGAAACAATTTAAGATGGAAAACTAGACAGAGAGATCAATGAAAGATGAAGACATTGGGAAGTCGTCATAGATCACTGGTGAGAAATAGACCTGTACCCCAGAAAAGCAAGAAACGGCATACTTTGTACCTATACTGACGTATGTTGCAGATACCTGGACCGTGGGATTTTAAGAAGTACCCAAGGGTTTTAAAGTAGTAAAGGAGTTATAAGAAAGTATAGTATAAGAAAAAAAAAAAGATTAGAATAACTGTAGAGGAGGCGTCACTGCTTGAGGAAATATTTATTTTAAACGGCAAAAGTGATACCACTATATAAAGGAAATGGTGTTACATGCAAAAGCAACTTTCGTCCAATCTCGTTACTAAGCGCGTTTTCAAAAGTTATGGAGAAATTAGTTAAACTGCAATTCGTTTACTATTTAACAACAAATAATATCCTGTCTGACCGGCAATTTGGTTTCAGAAATGACAAAAATATTTCTGATGCTCATTATGAACTTACACGAGATATTAATTACTCAATTTCTAACAACAAACGTTCCATTGTGGTTTATCTAGATCTAGCTAAGGCCTTTGATTCGGTGGATCGGTCCAAACTTTTAGTTAAATTAAATTTAGTTGGCTGTCATGGAAAATGTTTTACATGGTTTGAAAGTTATCTAACGGCCCGCAGGCAAATTGTTTCAATTAATGGAATATCAAGTGATGCTAAACCTGTTGATTATGGATTATACAAGATAGCACATTGGGGCCAATACTCTTTTTAATTTATATAAATAACTTAGCAAAACTAAATTTAAATGGAAAGCTATATTTATTTGCTGATGATTCGGCTATTTTGTTTGAGGGAAACAATTGGAACTTGGTTTGCAAAAACGCAGAAAACGATCTGAAATTAGGGAAAACGTATTTTGATCATAATTTGTTAACACTTAATACCTCTAAATCTAAATTTATGGCGATATCTCTAAGACCCATTACAGACCTAAGTA
>JAQJVL010000904.1:223013-319982 GCA_035578905.1 Stictocephala bisonia | reverse complement strand
ATGACAATTTAGCTTTTGTACTATAAAGACCGAATAAACAAGAATTTCTTGAAATTCCATTCGTAAGGAGTAAGAATAGCTCCTCAGTATTTAATATTTTACATTAGAGTAACATTGTCATTTATTTAATATAATAATTTATTTTAAACAGATGATACAAAAAATATAAACATGAAACAAAAACTTGGCTAGTTTGGTTTTCATTGCGAAATTTTTGCATCCCCCTTAAGTAGAATTATAGGGATTTCTAGAATATAACACTTTGATATCTAGGAAAATGGCAGCAAGCTGAGCCTTTTTTATTGCTGTGATGGCTTAGTGAAAACCACGGAGGGAAGGGAAAGGAAGCATAGAGAACCACTCCGTAGCAGAGCGAGGCTTGTCGGCTAATTTTAGATAAAGTAGTTCATTTAAACCATCTCGACAGTTCTTTTTTTATCTGTATAATGAGGTAATACAAAATACGTTTTTAACTCAATTATTACGCAACTGCGGAACACCCCTGCACTGGCCAGTGGCCATGTTATGTTTGGCCGATATCTGGAATTATTACCATATTATTAGTCTTTGGAAGAAAATATTAAAAATCCTTTCTTATCATGCATCTAGTGCTTAAAAAGAATATTTGGGCTAAGTTTCGAGGGCCAAAGCCTAAACTGTAAACAGTTAGTAAACTGTATTAGACTTTTACATATTTTATATAAACGTAGACCTATGTTAAAAATACAGCTAGATCATCCTAGTAAGTTAAAACTCTGTTAAAAACATTAACCAAACAAGAAAGTCATCAATCCATATTCAGTATCATAAGTAAACCAACGACATGACTTTGCCCTCTTATAAAAAATTTTATCTCATGCTCGGGACTAGGGTGACTCACTGTCAGCCGCCATATTCTGGTGGTAAACGCAGCAGATCGCCTGGCTTCACTCTACGTGGCAGGTGGCGTATCTATTTCTATTCTGAGCTCGCTTATTCGCACCGTAATAATGATGGTCGGAGTGAGAGGTATGATCCCTGAACTCTTCCTCAAAACAGTCAAGGAACTAAATTTGTCTCTGAACATAGCAACAACAATTGCTCAGAACTATCCTAAAATGTCGATTCAAAATGTCAAAGCACGCCTTTACGCTCATTCTTCTCATTGATCTGTTCTACCCGTCACCAAACATCCTCATCTCAAGAGACCTATCTTAATTCTCCAGCTTACAACTCACTCGTCATTTCATCATCCCTCCAACCAAATCCTCCCTAGCATGGTGTCATGAAATATCAATTTGAATTTTTATGCAGCTATGGACAATAGAGAGTTTACATTGTTAATACATTTTGACTTTTCAAAAGTTTTGATTGTGTTTATCACCCTCTTCTTACAATAAAATTAAAAAAAAATATGGCCTCTCTGATGGTAGTGTTGGCTGGGTCGAGTCCTACTTATCTGGCCGTAGGCAGTTTGTAAAAACTAATGATAGTATGTCTCGATGGAAACATGTTTCTCGAGGAGTTCCTCAGGGTTCAGTGTTGGGTCCACAACTCTTTATCCTCTATATAAATGATATTAAAGATCACATAAAATATTCCTCCTACTACTTATATGCAGATGACTTGCAAATCTCTCAACACTTCTGTATTACTGAGATGGCAAGAGCTGTTTCTAGAACAAACAGTGCCATTGATGCACTTTCTTCTCGAGCCTTGAAACATGGATTGAAGCTTAACGAACAAAAGACACAAGCAATTGTCATTGGACGTCCGAGACTAATTCATAAAGTTAATATTGACACATTTCCTAAGATTCAACTAAATAACTCTACTTTAGATTATTGTGAAAAAGTAAAGAATTTGGTTTTGTCATGGGTAGGACTTTGAATTTGACAGATCAGATTACGACTACGTGCAATCGAGTGTTTGCTGGCATTCACTGCTTGAAACGTTATGCATCTTTTCTTCCATTTAAGTTCTTCCATTGATGCTGGTTAATACACTTGTTTTGCCTCATTTTAATTATTGTGACATCGTAAATAGTGACATGACTGTTAAGATCTCGGACAAACTTTAACGTGCGCAGAACTATTGTATAAAATTTATTTTCAATCTACGGTGTTATGATCACGTTACGCCATTCTTCAATCAACTTTCTATTCTGAAGCTTAAACAGCTTCGTGAGTATCATTTACTATTACTGATTCACAAGATTTTCCCATATCATTTACTATTACTGAAGTAAAATCCCAGTTACTTGTCCGAGCGTTTCAGCTTCATGAACGAAATAAGTTCTAGAAATCCTCGACAGGGAGCATCAATATTATTAATCCCTGTACATCGTTCTACTTTATATAACAAATCTTCCACTGTAACAGCTTGTCGCCTTTGGAATGCACTCTCTGACAGCATCCTTGTTTCGGGTGGAAGTTAAGGGTCATTTAATGCGAGATCTGTAGTGGCGGTGGGCTGGCGGTTTGCGGGGGCTATGTGGGGTGTGAGTAATGTATGAATGGGTGATAGTGTCTTTAAAGCGTTTTTTTTTTTTTTGAATTTTACTATTATATTTTGAATAGTTAGAGAAAGTTTCTTTTTTATTGATTAGCTTTATTTGAATAGTTAAACTTTTATTTTTTTTCATTTTTATATAAAATAGTGTTATATTGCATTTAATAGAGTTTAATATAATTTTTATTTATCTATCTCAAATTGTACTTATTTATCTGAGGTTAAGTGGTAGAGAGGACTCTATAGTCCTAACTTCGCCTCCAATAAAGTAATTTTTCATTTCACTGAATGGCATCCTTTGCCTTCAGGCATTCTACTTCAATAGCGAAAAGGACAAACCGTGGACAGCTTAGCTGGGCCAAAACATATATAAATTAGAGGGTGTTGTCTCAACTTTTTTGGGTGGTTTACGTCTGATTTAGCTGACGTTTAGCGTACAATTATTATTTTTAAAAAGGGCAACTTATACTATCTCTAATGAAAAAGAAATTTTATCAACACTGTTAGTAAAATTTGCGTATAAAAAACATTAAGCATGAGGGGCAGTCGTCCACTGGAAAGGAATAATAAAAATTTCCATCGAAAGGGTCCTTTTACGGCTTTTTATACTCTTAGCAGCGTTGTACGTAAAAATGAATTTTATTCAGATGTAATTTCAATATTGATTAATTAAAACTGAAACACACTGGCATTCCTATAGCGAATTATATTACTTTCAGCTTAGAAAGCTATAAATAATAGCTATTCTAAATCCGGCCTATAAAGCTTGCCGCTTGGCACTCATTTTTTTCATTCTTCGTTCTTTGTCCAAGTCCAGATGTTCCTGTCTATGATGATTGAGGGTGTGGTTCAATTCCACACATTCCACTCCTAATTGCTGACACTCATTGTCTGTTTAGAAACTGTTATTAATGCAGATTTAAAAGCTGATCTAGTTTTTATCTCAGATAGTTTTTACTTCTAAAGTATATTAACTCGACAAATACGTATATTAAATCCAATTTAAAAATTGGAAAACCAGCTAAAAAGCGAATTTGTACGTGTTTACATGTAATTTATTGTTAATGTCGTTCATACAGGAACCCAGTTGAGCACTTCAAGAAATTTAGTTTTAAATTTCACGTAACTGCCTCTAGGAGTAGCAAAGAGCCTGTCTCACTAACACACATACAACGTGTTTCCCTTCCCCCTCTCTCGCTTTGTCCACACCTGCTCCACCCCACAAATTATACAAAAGTACACAAATATCTTATTTATTGTAATCTCTAGCAATGGAATTGTTATAATAATATTATACTCTTTAGGCTAAAGATAATTGTAAAAATGTCTACTCAATTTTTGTACAGATGTAATTTATAGAATTTATTTTATATTTATTTTGCACTAAGTTGGTTAGAAACTTTTTCCAATACATTCTAACAATTGAAATAAAATATATTCCTATTCTAGGTAGCCTACAGTAATTTAAATAAAAATATGTTTTCCCCTAACACATTTATTACTTAAAAAAAGACCAATACTTTTAATTGAAAAAAGTACAAACATTATTTTTAATCGAATGGCAAGTGAAGAAATCTAATCATATTAAATCTTACTTTTCACAAATATTGTTACATCCAAAACATACCAGTACAATTAGCAAACATTAAAATAGATTATATTAAATTGAAAATGACTCTTAGCTTTAACATTAGAACTTGTATACTGTATTATTATTTCAATAAAATTAGTGAAATTGCGCCCCAAGGCCTAATACATAAGGAATTAACTGGTTGGTTGGCTAAATTAAATATGAAAAGATTTTAACTATCAATCACTAATCGCATATAAAATAACTAGTAAACAATAATTATTGCACTTCAAATTTTCATTTTGTTGCTTAATAAATACGTTATACAATTCATAAATAAATAAAAAAAAGGTGGCATAGTAAATTTTTATAGTGCCAATTATGTGATGGGTTGAATTATTATTTTGCCCATAAGAAATTTTAAAACACCATATGAATATTTTTTTTCATCTATCGAATAATAATCTTTTCTAATAAAGAATAAATGTTAGAAAATGAGGTAAAGTTTTTAAAGATACTTTAATAATAAAACCAGCTGAAATCTCTATTACAAACTAAAAAATAATACTTTAGCAAAAAGCTTTTAGTAAATGTATGTATAAAATAATTAAATCGATATTATTTGATGAATGGAATGGGAACTTAAAAATTCAATTAAAAAGACATTGCAACCAGCACGAGGGACTACAAGAGCCGGTAGTTATATTTTAAACTTATATTTATGCTGGACTTACTAACTTAAGACTGCCAGATGATACTATTTACCAGCTGATGTGGGTGTCTCGTGTTAAAGACAGCTGAATGTGTGACCTCACCAGCTGATAGTCAACTAGGTCACTGACTGACGTACGTTACTATATGTCTTCTGTCATGGACTGAGACTCTCTGACGTCATTTACCAGTTGATGTGGATGTCTCGTGTGAAAGACAGCTGAATGTGTGACCTCACCAGCTGATAGACAACTAGGTCACTGACTGACGTACGTTACTATATGTCTTCTGTCATGGACTGAGACTCCCAGACGTCATTTACCAGCTGATGTGGGTGTCTCGTGTGAAAGACAGCTGAATGTGTGACCTCACCAGCTGATAGTCAACTAGGTCACTGACTGACGTACGTTACTATACGTCTTCTGTCATGGACTGAGACTCTCTGACGTCATTTACCAGTTGATGTGGATGTCTCGTGTGAAAAACAGTTGAATGTGTGACCTCACCAGCTGATAGACAACTAGGTCACTGACTGAAGTATGTTACTATATGTTTTTTGTCGTGGACTGAGACTCCCAGACGTCATTTACCAGCTGATGACGGTGTCTAGTGGGAATGACAGTTGAATGTGTGACGTCACAGCTGATAGTCAACTAGGTCACTGATTGAAGTACGCTACTATATGTTTTTTGTCATGGACTGAGACTCCCAGACGTCATTTACCAGCTGATTAGGGTGTCTCGTGTGACTGACAGTTGAATGTGTGACCTCACAGCTGATAGTCAACTAGGTCACTGACTAACGTACCTTACTGCGTGTCTTCTGTCATGGACTGAGCCTACCGACGTCATTTACCAGCTGAAGTGGGTGTCTCGTGTGAAAAAAGTTGAATGTGTGACGTCACAGCTGCTAGTCAACTAGGTTACTGACTGAAGTACGTGACTATATGTCTTCTGTCGTGGACTGAGACTCCCTGACGTCATTTACCAGCTGATGTGGGTGTCTCGTGAGCAAAACAGTTGAATGTGTGACGTCACAGCTGATAGTCTACTAGGTCACTGACTGAAGTACGTTACTATATGTTTTTTGTCATGGACTGAGACTCCCAGACGTCATTTACCAGCTGATGAGGGTGTCTCGTGTGAATGACAGTTGAATGTGTGACGTCACAGCTGATAGTCAACTAGGTTACTGACTGAAGTACGTGACTATATGTCTTCTGTCATGGACTGAGACTCCCTGACGTCATTTACCAGCTGATGATGGTGTCTCGTGTGAATGACAGTTGAATGTGTGACGTCACAGCTGATAGTCAACTAGGTCACTGACTGAAGTACGTTACTATATGTTTTTTGTCATGGACTGAGACTCCCAGACGTCATTTACCAGCTGATGAGGTTGTCTCGTGTGAATGACAGTTGAATGTGTGACCTCACAGCTGATAGTCAACTAGGTCACTGACTAACGTACGTTACTGTGTGTCTTCTGTCATGGACTGAGCCTCCCGACGTCATTTACCAGCTGAAGTGGGTGTCTCGTGTGAAAGACAGTTGAATGTGTGACGTCACAGCTGATAGTCAACTAGGTCACTGACTAACGTACGTTACTGTGTGTCTTCTGTCATGGACTGAGCCTACCGACGTCATTTACCAGCTGAAGTGGGTGTCTCGTGTGAAAGACAGTTGAATGTGTGACGTCACAGCTGATAGTCAACTAGGTCACTGACTAACGTACGTTACTGTGTGTCTTCTGTCATGGACTGAGCCTCCCATACTTCATTTACTAGCTGTTATGGGTGTTTCATGTGTACGAATATATTAATCTATTCATTTATGTTCTATTTTTAGTTTATATTTTTGTATTTTTCTCTTTAAAAGTGGCTTATTCTAGTAGTTTTTAATGCAGTAACTTAGGGGAAATAAAACTAGTAAATTTTATATTGACCCATACTATATTTAGGAACATATGGAACCAATACAGTGTCTTTCTATTTTATTTCAATCTGATAATATACAAATTTGAAGTGGTTAATGAATAAATCTGTACATAAAATGTTAGCTCAGTAGTCATTCATAGAGTTATGGAACCATGGAACGTTGATTCTATGTTAGGTTCAAAATGTCGACACTAGTGGCTCAGTGGTGCTACTTGGGGATAAAGTGTTGAGAGGTTGTAAGTGATAGTTATATACTCGGTTCTATTAATACCGACTCTGCGTCTGCTTAATGGTTACCATCGATGTGGGTACTACTACTCTTAGTAGTAGGGAAATCTTGGATGTCTGTATAGGTGGTACGAGTAGTATGGGCCCGTATGTTGTGCAAGGAGATAACTGAGTGTCAGGCTTGTTATACCAATACTACGTGGTTCGGATTCCATGTAAAGCGTAAGTACAGTAATACCTTTGTTGGCCTGATTATTGGCTATTTACGAATAGCGCTTTCTAAGTAACAGTCAACCTTAGTTATTAACAATGACTACACTCCTTCATCCACACTCATTCGCCCCTCATATTCACCCATATCTTTACGATCGGTGGCTTAATGATGAATAATGAATATAATGGTTTATAATGATGTTAATACTTATATGCGTCTAAACCCCTTAACATAGGGGGCACGTTATATACACTAACAGTGTTATACCGTTTATAGGACGTTAGATATGCGTTAAATAAAATATACCTAAAGTTATATGAATATTTGCTAAGAAAATAAATATAAAAGGTAACATATTGGATGTTTACGCAATCCCCTTCTTGTATCATGCATCACTTCGCATTCCAGAAGTCATTGTTTATCACCGTTCAAATTGAGGTAGGTTTACGCCTCACTCTTTGTTTTCTTTGATTTTCATACAAGGAAATTGCTACAAACTCTTCTTTGTACATTCTGCCATTCGTCAATTTACCTGTGCCTTTTACTATGATGTCTCTCAGGATATGGTTCTCAAATATTTAGTAACCATGAAAATAGGCCTAATGATAAAATCATCGGTTATTTCCTAATTTTTTAGAATAATCTTGTAATATACATAATGCAGATATCTTTTTTCACTGCTATAATTGTTTTGACTACTACCATAGTTTGAAATATATATATAATGTATTCAGTATTTAAAACAACGATTGTATCTTATCTGCATTGTTTTTATGTTTTATTTTGTTATATATGTATGTTATTAATGGTTTTTTTATGTTTTTTGTCATAGGTAATCTGCTCTATATTTACACTTGTTTTTTCTCGTATTTTATGTTTTATACAAATATGTCGTAATTTGTTGGGATATTATTTCCTACTCGATCAGTTTTATTACCTGTTTACCATTACAAAATAAGCTTTTTCTTGTTCATAATCGATTATATAGTACCATAAACGTCAATAAACGATAAATATATAAAAAAAAAAAACTGATCTATGATTATTATTGCGAATTGAAATGTAAAGCCTTCGTAGTGTCATTATTTGTTCGTGTCTGTGTTTCCATTCCACAGAGTAAGAATTTATTTATTTTTATGCATCTTAATATTACTAATGTTTAACTGTAAATTTAATTATAAATATATGAAAATTGTGAAATTTCAAACTTCTAAGGGGGGTTTTCAACTAACTAAAATTATTTAAATTATATACAGCACTGCTGTAAACGGATATATTCTAAATTTAATTGTTATGAATCGAATAAATAAATAAAGAGAATTAAAGATATTTTAAAATTTTTCTTTGAAACTGAACTAAATTATTAAACTATATGCGTTACTTTTTTGCAATCTTTACTGTACTAAATATAATAATATAACTATACAGTACAAGTGAACGTCACACAACACAAACTTATTACAATATAAGAACAAATTGCACAAATATACTAAAGTACAAGTACAAAATGCACAAATATGGTGATATTTGTGCATTTTGTACTTGTATTGTAATATATTTGTGTTGTGTGTGACGTTCGCTTGTACTGTATTTGTAACAACTCGTAATAAAAAAACTAAATATAATTATTGATATTAAAGTTATGTGAATCATTGTTTACTCTTTAGGAAAATGGTTCATCTTTAACTATAAGATTACTTTTAAGTTTGCAAGTACCTGGAACTATCTTAAAACTAATATGTTTTAGCGAAATAATACAGTGTTGATGATTTTAATGTTTTTTTTTTCTCTTACTGTGAAAATATATTCCTTGATTACAAAACTTTCCTATAATATTATCTATAATTATTGGAAATATATCAATGTAACTAAGAATTACATATCACTATAAATTAAGACTGCTTCGACATATCGCCATTATTGGACTTGTTTTTAAGACATTCTTACTTACATGTTGATGTTGGTTGAACTTAGCTCACTTAACCGTCAAAGTTCAACTTTTTATACATTAAATTAGTACATCTATACGCTACAACAATAAGTTATTTTTTTACTTTAATAAATATATATTTTTTAATTACATAGCATAGAATCAAGGCCACAAGTTACTTGAGAAAAATAGGATAGTATTTTATTGTTATTCCTTCTTTTAATTGATACGTAAAATAAAACTCTAATCAGTATATTGGAGTTAACTGTAGTTTTGCTCCTATTATCCTATTATTGAGTCCTATACTATGTAAAGTTTCCTGCAAGAAGTTTAAGCGAGAGTTCTATTTTTCCCTTACCGCAATGACTGTAGTCTTTTTATAAATAGCTATAACAGTAAAATTATTCATATGCATACAATACTAAGGCCAGCGAGCACAGAATAGGAATTTATATCTGTGCTCGCTGACTAAGGCCCGTTAAATGCAGCACGCCGCTGAATTGGCTGCGAAATTCTTATTTGGTTCGTGCAGTTGCAGCCCACTAGTTTTTTCGTAACCAATATGGTGTGGGAGCCAGTGATGCCAACGTTACTCAGTTGTCAGTCTAAACGCCCATGGAAGCAAAATAAAAAAATAAAAAATTGCCAATAAGGTAATCTCACCAATAAATCGTTCATTAATAACTTCATTTAACATGAGTTAAAAAAAGAAGAAAAAAAGACAAGACACAAAAACCTCAAAACAAAAATTTGGCGTGAGAAGGGAATAGGTTGGATGGAAGCAATGACTGAGAGAGCAGCTTATATACATATCAGCAAGAAGGTGACTGATTAAGTATGCAATTAAATAATGTTTTGGAGCCTTAAGGTTTGAGGCTATTATACACTGAGGTGCTCTCCTAGAAATCCTCCCATTATCATACTTTAAATATAAATTAAATGTTGTGTTTTTGTAATAAAAACTAATATGATACTAGATTAGCTAATATAAAAATCTTAATTGTTTTATATGATTATTAATTTGTTAGTGTATTTTTAAAGTTCATCTTAGGAAAGTTGGCCGATTAACTGCACGAAAAGCGCCAAAAACATGGGTCTCAATGTCAACGATTCGTTCTGTAATAAAAATCATCTCGTAACACTTGAAGTGTCATTTGATTTATAACAAATTTTAAAATAGACCGTAAGTTAGTTTTTGTGAAAATTGAGTATTTTTAAGTTTTCTTACGGTTAATTATGTGAAACATTACAAGTAATTCTTGGTGATTTTAAATGAAAAAGGAAAACTCATAATCCTCTTGATTAGACCTTTAAGTGTTCACTATGACTCGTTATAATGATAACCCCGTTCAGTTGACATAGAACAGCTCGTTTTGTCCCGATGACGGGAAGGTTGTACGGCTACCACTGTAAAGGGTGAAGGTTGTACGGCTATCACTGTAAAGGGGGAAGGTTGTACGGCTACCACTGTAAAGGGGGAAGGTTGTACGGCTACCACTGTAAAGGGGGAAGGTTGTACGGCTACCACTGTAAAGGGTGAAGGTTGTACGGCTACCACTGTAAAGGGGGAAGGTTGTACGGCTACCACTGTAAAGGGGGAAGGTTGTACGGCTACCACTGTAAAGGGGGAAGGTTGTACGGCTACCACTGTAAAGGGTGAAGGTTGTACGGCTACCACTGTAAAGGGTGAAGGTTGTACGGCTACCACTGTAAAGGGGGAAGGTTGTACGGCTACCACTTTAAGGGGGGAAGGCTGTAAAGCTACCACTGTAAAGGGTGAAGGTTGTACGGCTACCACTGTAAAGGGGGAAGGTTGTACGGCTACCACTGTAAAGGGGGAAGGTTGTACGGCTACCACTGTAAAGGGTGAAGGTTGTACGGCTACCACTGTAAAGGGTGAAGGTTGTACGGCTACCACTGTAAAGGGTGAAGGTTGTACGGCTACCACTGTAAAGGGGGAAGGTTGCACGGCTACCACTGTAAAGGGGGAAGGTAGTACGGCTACCACTGTAAAGGGAGAAGGTTGTACGGCTTAATGTAAAGGGGGAAGGTTGTACGGCTACCACTGTAAAGGGGGAAGGTTGTACGGCTACCACTGTAAAGGGGAAAGGTTGTACGGCTACCACTGTAAAGGGTTGTCGACTTCCCAGGGCTGACTTGGCCGTTTGGGAAACGGCCACAGTAAGACTTTGTTCAAACAGAAATAATAAATGATAAATCATCAGCATTCATTTAAAATGATTGCATTTTACTGTGATTTTACAGTTAAACATGTATTCATAATTAATGCCTTTCCAAATCAAAACTGATGGAATTCCAAATTATTTAGTTTGACGTGTGATGTATACAGTTCCGTCAGTTATACAGAAGGCAGCGTTTACGTCGAGTTCACTGAAGTTCCACTTCCGCAGGGAATATTCTATGAGTTTCAGTTTTCCTCGTAAGAGGAAACGTTAACACGAAAAATCCAGTTTATAACACGTTTTTATCTGCAAACTCATTTTTCATGGGAAGGGTTAATTCTTCGATTCAATCACTATTTTAGGTACAAAATTTAATGTTTGAGACAACTTTTAAAAAATGTACTTTGATTGGGAATCTTCGTAAACCGTAAAAATCTACATTTTTTAACGTAATTTATTCACTATTCACCATTGATACGCCGATCATAGAAATATGGACGAACATGAAGGGTGAATGAGTGTAGTTGAACGAGTGTATTCATTGTTATTAACGGTTTCTTAGCAAGAGCAGTTTACTAATAGCCCAATAGACGGAACAACAAAGCGACCTACAGCTTCACCTGAAATCCGAACCACGTAGTGTTGGTGTGATTTTCAGCTAACTGACAAACTGGATACTCGGTTCTCCTTCTTACACAACATTTGTACCCTGACAACCATCTAACACGGGCACCCCAGACTTCTCTAGTAGTGTTCACGTCTATAGCAACCATTGAGCGGACGCTATGGGAGTATTACAGTACTTAGAATAAAACCTATCGCCTACAGTCTCCACAACACGTTGTCCCCAAGAATCTGGGATACAGAATAACTCATCTCTCAAATTCTCTTCATATCTGAAAAAAAAAAACATTAAAAATTGTAATTGCAATTACGGAGGGATTCTGAGAACATCCTAGGCAGAGAATGCGCATAGGTAATTGACTTTCCTATTGCTTTCAACTGCTGAATCACCCATAAATTATTATCCGCTCACAAATTCCTCCCAACTACTTGCGTGCCTAACAGTCAGTGAGAATTTGTTGAGGTACCTCACAGTATAGAAAAAGGAAAACTGTGGAATTTGAAAAGAAATCTCCATTATCAATGATAGATTTAATCTTGACTTCTGAACATTACACACAGTGTAAACAAGTTCATAAATATAAAAGCATTTTAGTTTTGTTTGTTTGTTAATGTTGACTTAGATTTGCTGAACTAAATTTTAAAATTGGTTTAGGTAGTTTTTAGGTCTACTACAAGATTTTAGTTAATGTTTGACTATGAATTTAGAAGATGTTTTTTTAGATCAATAAAGGCCAAAACATATAATTTGGCTGGATAGTAAGTGACCTTGTGATATAATTAGCACTCACAATTTCAGCAGCAGTGGGAAATCGTTTCATCACTCCGCTTCTTTATTGGGACTTGACCTTTCTATACCACCGGTAAATGTTGTTCTTTAAACTTTGTATATTCTTTAAAAAAAGCTCTAATCCTATATTAAGGCTACTGAAGGACTACAAAACCATTCTAAAACCCGTCTTGATTATGAGGCAAGCACTCTGTTTGACTTAGTTATGTACTCAAACAAATAAATAGCCTGAATAATATATAACATATAATACAATAAACATGTACAGGGTGTTTCTTTTAAAACGCAACCCATGATTTGAAAAAAATTGTTTCTTTTTAAATTTTTTAACAAGTCTGTAAATAGTAGATTTATTAAATTACCTGGAAATTGTTGTTCTAAGGCGTCTGGCATAAAACAAAAGGTTTTGTTTTAAAATATTCCTCCACAATAAACACTTTCTGTTCTTTGCTCAAAACCATGTTTTTAACCTCATATTAATGACTTTAACCTCAAAAATATAAATCAGCTGATAGCCATGGATGAAGAAGAAGCAGAGCTACCAATCTATGAACTTGTAACTATCTTAAACCTCCATTTTCTGTACTTGTAAATAGGGTTGCGTTTTAAAAGAAACACACTGTTTAAATTTTACCTGAAAATTAACTAAATCATTTGGTACTATTATCTAATATAATAAATTATATTATCATAATATGTGTAAATGAAAAGTAGATGTTTCCTAAAAATACTATTCTTTCTTAAAATACATATTATTAACATTTATCATGTCATGATATTTTACTATTGTTAATTCTATTAGTGGAAATTATGTACTTAAAATGAATGGAAAATGAAATAAAATCTTCATTTATTAAGGAACAGTAAGTAAAAACTGTTATCAAACAACACAGTGTAATTAATTTTAATGTTTAAAAAAATCTCGTTACAAAAATATATTTTTTCAGTGTGTTCGAGTTCTAAATATATGTGCCAATGTAAATGGCACATATATTTAGCAGGTTCAAATGTATATTTAGAACATTTAAAAAGAACGTAAAACTTAAATGAAGTTAAAAACTATTAAATTATTTAATTGCTATTAAAAATTAATTATGAATAAACTGTTACAAATGATGTTAAAAAGGTTTCATTAAGTATGTTTAGCTAGAAAATTTAATTCCTCGCTTGAATTAAACTGATAATGTTGAAATTGAATCAAAATGTAATAGAATTTACAATTATTATTACAATGTTATACAATGATAATTTTTGTATCAAAAAAGTTTAACAAATGCTTAGCTGAACGTTAACTTTTAAATTACAAAATAATCTTAAGTGATTATACTAAAATTTAAAGCTTTCGCAATATTTTAGCAATATTCACACCTCAAAGTTTCAGCCTAGCTATGAATTCGATACATCTACAGACTCGCTATGACTGATACAGCAAGAGTCTCAGGGATGTCTCCAAAATTGTGGAAAATCTATACAATCAAAATTCTTGCCCGTTTGTCATGGAGTACCTCAGGGTTCTGTTCTAGGCCCATTCCTGTTTCTAAACAGGACAATACCGGTTTTCCAAATATTGTCACCAAAATATTTGTAACAGCACGTAAATAAATAATTTAAATATGCTAACTAATCAAATATAATGGTACAATAATGACTACTGCCTCGTTATGTGGGTGTAATCTTTTACAGCTATTTGACCTTGTAAATACATATTCTTAACCTATTTACGTTTAAAATATGAAATAGGAATTTTATAAAATGAACTTATACAGATGTATTTGGTGTTAAAATTCACTTAAGCTAGCATAAGTAGGTGTTAGCAATCATCATAGGAACGTGATTTGTCGATGAACCATACCTGCAAGCTCGATCCACCATGTGAGGTGTCAGGTTGGCAGGCCTGGCTGGGTCCCTATAGGCACCTAGTCTCAGTAGGAGACTTGGCACGCTCAGAAGCTGTCACTCCGGAATGGGTGTAGAAGGTAGGCGCTGATATGACGGGACAGATGTGAGCAAGGTGGTTTGACTTGCATATAGAATTGATTTATTACAACAGCCATTTCCGGTTTTAGGATTAGGATAGGATACATGTTCTAAGTAGAAAATCATTCGTTTTTCTTCTTTTCACAAAGAAACCCCTTAGTTAACCTTTTTATTTAACGTTAACAATAATTATGTAATTTGTTTAATTTATATAATTGTATTTCTTACTTTAATAACTCCTTAGTTTTAGGGGCGATTTAAAATATTAATGCACACTTGTTGCTGTCCAATAATCCTCTAGACCTTGTAGAGTAGGCTAACAAGAAAAATCAATTAAATGTTTCTACAATGATTTATTATTAGTATCACAATAGAAGAGAACCAATTTGACAGTTCATTTCTTTTTGTAAAAGTTAATTCTGATTGTTCAAATGAGTTTTTATGTTTCACAAGAAGTGTTAAGTCTTCATCGTATAAGATTACGTCTGCAGGTTTTAGAACTGTGGTAGATCATTTATATATATTAGAAACAGGAATGGGCCTAGAATAGAACCCTGAGGTACTCCATGACGAATGGGCAAGAATTTTGATTGTATAGATTTTCCAGAAGGGATGGTCAGATGTCGCGCTTGGTGCCGGTTGGTTAGATACGATGACAAAAGGTCATGAGCCTTATACCGAATCCCTTAATAAGATCGTTTCTCTAGAAGAATGTTGTGACTAATCAGATTAAAAGCCTTGGTTGTCAAAATTTTTTAAACAATTTTGAAAAGACAAGCAACAGAGATATCGGCCTGTAGTTGTCAGGCTTTGTCCTTTCTCACTTTTTGAGTATGGGTTTAATTTTAGCACATTTTAATTTATCAGGATATGTACCACATTAAAAGCATCTGTTAATAATACAACATATCATTTTTTAAATAATTTTTGCCCATAAAAAATCAGAAAAGTGAAAAAATGGTCTAGAGATATTGGCTAAATACGGCTACATACCAAATTTCATAAAAATGCATCCATCCATTTCGTATCCAGTGAACTGCATACACAGAGACATACATTAATACGGACAGAGACACCAACAAGTTTTTGTTTTCGAAAAAAAACCACACTTTTTTGGGTTCAGGGGACCCTAAAATGGATTTTTAGACTAACTTGTAAAAAAAACTGTTTTGGATTATCACAATACTTTCTCTATGCTGACACATATATGAGAAAGTAAAAAAACACGCCGACTTAAGTTTCCTAAGAAACTATCATCATTTAGGATTTTACTCTCAGTTTGTTTTAGAATCTGGACTTTTTGGCAAGTATATTTCTAAATTCCGCCAAAGTGAGAAGCCTACTGAAAACTCTTGAGAGGGGCACGTGCAGCCATTTTCTCCCTTCTGTCAAGATTAAGCGCACCACCATTTTAAGGCCTGTCAGCCCAGGTGAAACTACCCAAAGGGATTCTACACCAAATGAAAAAAGATAAATATAAATGTTTTATCAAACATTCTCACACAGTGTTACCACTAACATTCTTGAAAAATCATCGAATCATCATATTTGATACCCCACAATTAATGTCTAAATAATATATAGCTTGAATTACAAGGCTAATTAGGTAAAATGGTTGTGACATAGAACAATACAACGACATTAATATTGCATTTGCTTTATTATCTTTCTTCCTTTCTTTAATACACATGACCAAATGTCCTCAATTATCATCATAATCAAAAATACTATTTACTATAAAATATTTAACAATTCACCTCTCTAGTAATGCCACTTTTTGCAAATGCTTTTTTAAATTTAATATCTTCAAATTAACTATGATTGCAGAATGTTAAGAACCATTTCATTTTAATGTAAGACAACTAAAGCCTCGTTCTAATTGTTAACGATGATAGTACAATAATAATTCACTAATTAAATATATGAATTATCATATTTTAATGTATATAAAAACCACTTTGGCAATACTAAATCTGATTTTGTGGATTCATTCAGATCAACCATAGCTTCCGTTCCCAAGTGTCGCGTGCTGGCAGCCGTGCCATATGCTGCTCTGTGACCTGAGGGTGATGTGATACGATACGTCAAGTGTGGGGGGAGGGTCAAGTAGCTGGAGCCACACTGTAACTCAGTCAGAAGCTGTATCTCTTCTTCCGTTCCCAAGTGTCTCATGCTGACAGCCGTGCCATATGGTGCTCTGTGACCTGAGGGTAATGTGATTAGATACCACTCATGTAACACACGAAGGAGTCACATAGTCAATTTGTTCGGTACAGTACTTAAGTGTTTGATTGCTATGGATTCAGTGTTTATCATAAAATCTATATATATTTTCAATTATAGATGGTACAGTATTATTATTTAGTTATTTTTATTGAGGGGGGAGAGGATTTAAAAATATTATCCTAATAATTAATAAAGAGCAGCCAATGATTTATTATAACCGTTTAGAAAAAAGTAAATACGTTACAAATTAAGTGACCTTTAGCTATTTCTAAGTAATCACTGAGTAACTCATTCCCTTCCATCTGCGAAATGTGTATCCAAGGTTCGATTACCAAGTAAGCTTAAGGTCCGAACTTAATTCATCGATAATAGTTCACGCAAATGTCTTATGAGTATGTCTACTTTCGGGCTAGGTAAAAATAAAAAATAAAAAAAATAAATGGACTTTTCCAAGATTTCGTATCGTGTTTTAATATTTGTTGTAATACAATTAATTAATTCGTATTTTATTCGTAGTTCAGAAGATGGACATTCCCCTATGACTCTCATTTTACGAAATACAATGCTGTGTTATTTTGAAGACATTTACTATTTTATTCATCCTTCATTTCTCACTAAGAAGCGAGAATATTTAAAGCTCAATTTTACCTGCATCCTGGTATGACATTCAATATATCATTCTTTGGATCTCATACTCAAACCTATAGTATCTATTAACATGTCCTAAAGATCGACATGCTAATAGATACTATAGGTCTATAGTATCTATAGAAACGTCTCAATTGAGTTTACTAGATTTTCATAAAATAAATAACAATCACTAAAAGCTTACGATAGTTTTCTTATCGAAAATGCTTTTGAGTACACTCGTAAAATGAAGTAAATTTTGTAGTCATTTCGATTTTATATCATGTCTATATTGTTATTGTTCTGGACGATTGTTATGCTGAAAATTGTATTTTTTCGATTTAATTTAAATAGAATGAATTTGTTTTATGTAAAATATCTTACGTATTTTATGCGAGCTAAGCTTGTATCTTCAGGACAAAACGCCGGAAACAGTTATCTGACAGGGGAATTGGCGTCTGTGAATATTTTACAACAAAAAATAAGGGGAGAAAAGTCGATTCCTGGCGTTGTTTAATTCTTAAAACAACTGAAAGGAGTGAAATAAGATAAATTATTGCAACATGCAATTTAAAATATTGTTTCATTTAAATCAAAATATTTAAGTCACAAATTAAATGTGTTAATTGAATGCTCGTAATGACTCCCAAAGATTGCAGCTTTTTAGTTATGCCATAGATAAGAAAGAAATAGAGATCGCATCCAACAGTACGCTGAATGTGTTTCGAGTGATTAGTTTTCCAGTTTTCCTTGTGACACCAGGGTCAGCACCTTGTCAATCCCTCTTTTATTCCACCCACATCCTGAAGGATTAACGTGATAATTATTACTACAGATCTATAAAGATGTACATTAGTTGTATTATATTCCTAACTACCTTGATGTGTTCGTTGTAGCCATATGAAAGCGACCTCGGTTTCTTTTTTCTGTGATTATGTTTAATTTGTAAACATGTTGCCAACTGAACATAAAATTTGATACTATAATTTTCAAGATATTTTTATGTATGAACGCAGAATTCAGAAGAATGTGATTTTTTATGGAAAAAACTAATCAGAAACATTCAAATTGTTTATGTAGTTACTGGTTTATTTCCAAATTACATTTTCTCAAACTAAGAAAACTTACACTATTAAATGTACATAATTAGTAATTTATCGACAAACTAAGAGGTGGAAGCTTTTTATTGTTTTTTCCTTGTTGGTAAAAATTACATCAGCTTTTA
Source organism: Stictocephala bisonia (assembly GCA_035578905.1). NCBI lineage: Eukaryota > Metazoa > Arthropoda > Insecta > Hemiptera > Membracidae > Stictocephala > Stictocephala bisonia. Next base: position 301,251 of record JAQJVL010000904.1, on the reverse strand, counting down.
ATAATTAATTGTTTCATAGGGACTTGACACACAGAAAAATAAACAGAGGTCAATTTCTTTTGGACGTAGTGAACGCCTCAGTGGCAGTTACAAATAGATAACAACTAATGTACATCTTTATAAATCTGAAGTAACAGTTGTTTAATTTATCCTTGAGAATTTGGGGGAGTAAGGGAGGGACTGAAAAGGTGATAGCCATTGCAAGACAAACTGGAAAACTAACCAGTCGACACACTAGCTCGACACAAATTCAGCGCACTATTGGATGCGAACTTTTTTTCTTTCTTCTCTTTGAGTTTGAGAAAACCGTACAATTTGTGGACAGTAACGAAAATATCCAATCTCAGACAGCGTTGCTCTGTTCATTCCATTAATTTTTTTTGTTTAACATTTAAATGTCATTTCAGCATATTTGATGTCTGAATGTCCCACATTAACTGACGGACATATTATTGTTGCTGTCATATTTTCTTTTATTTTCACTGTTTAATATATATTTCATATGTGATTACCCCTTGTCTTATTTTATTATTGGTATATTAATGAATAATGTTCAAATACAGTATGTTTTTTAGTTTTGTTAAACCCTAAATTGTTAGAGAATTAGGGCTAACTTTGAAAGAATATTTATAAAATATAGTATAATTCAATATATTCTTTACTGAGGTTGTTGATCATCACATTCTTCTTGAAAAGTTGGAAAGTTATTGTGTACGTGGTGTGGCTCTTCATTGCTTTCAAACATATCTGCTGAATCGTGTTCAGTGTGTTGAGATTCGAGCTTTTTTGTGACCAAGTCTGGTGTGCCTCAGGGGTCAATTCTAGGATCCCTCCTGTTTCTTATTTATATCAACGATCTGTCCCGTTCCATTATTGGTACAAGTAACAGTGAATGCATACCTACATTATACAGGTATAATACTTCATAATGCTAATTATTTATCTTTATGAGAACAATTTAGCCATATTACTTCTTATATTTTAAAATATGTTGAGGCCAACAGACTCTTTCTTAATATTACAAAAACATCAGTATAAAAGTTTCACTCCCAAACATCTTACAGTGTTCCAAACCAGTATTTTATTTATGACCAGATGGCCAACTGTAATCTGTGTACAAAGTTCTTAGGGATTCACATTGAGTCTGATTTACAGTGGAATTCTCAGATCAAATTTTTAACTTAACTATGCAATTTTCGCTTTGAGGTACATTTCATCGTTTGATTTTAAAGATGTTCTTACGATGGGTTATCACGGCTTGTTTGAGTCTCGGCTGAGATATAACTTGATCCTCTGGGGCTTTTGTAAGACCTCCCTCTTGAACAGGGTTTTTGTTCTGCAGAAGAGAGCTCTAACAGTTGTCTGGGGGATGGAGCCCGGGGAAAGCTGTGCAGAACGATTCCGATCAAGTGGGATTCTCTTATTGCCTTCCCTTCTAATTTATCATTCTGCAGTTTTTGTTTTTCTCAATAACCACATTTTCTCCTCTGCACATCACGATCACAACACTCGTTTCAAATGCAAATAAAATTCAGAGAAACACAGATTGCATATTTTCAGGAACTCCATTTTTTTATTTGGTCCAACAAATTTGTAATTCACTGCCAATATAGATTCAACAAATGAAACAGTTAAACTTGTTAAAAAAAAAAAAAAAAAAAAACATTTATGGATACACTTGATTGGAAAAGCTTTCTACAACCTTCGGGAGGCTCTTGAGGGTCACTTGTTAGTGTTATAGGCTTATTTAATATTTTACTATGTTTGTACTAAAATAATAGGCCTTAATATTATTAGATTAATTTATGACTTACAAAGAAAACTATGTAATGTTTAATTGTGTGAATAAAGCATGAATTATTATTACAATTGTAGAAGTAAATATCACGAGCAAACATGGCATATTTTAACGGTAGAGTAAAATGTAGTCAGTGAGTCATCTGAAATGACGTTTTGGAGTGTAAATGCCTCAAAGAGAGTGAGAAGAGGGTGAGAGAGAGGGGGGTGAGAAAGAGAGAACTCCTCTCATATTAACATTCCTGCCATCACAACTGCCTACTTCCGACTGTTGAGTACCAAGAATGTTGTGTCAAAAAACTCCCAATGAAAGGTGAAAAAATATACTATAACAATTTTAAATAATCTTAGTTGTTTAAAAGTAAAATGAAAAACTATTTTATGACTCGAAATTCCAATTTATATATATTTCTAACTTTTAGAGCACTTTAAAAAGATCGTTATGGTATATAATTTTTAAAATTTAGACTATCTTTTATATAATAAATACTATAGCAACATAACATTAATTAGTAGATCTGCTTTCATATTTATTATTTATTCTTGAATTGATTCGTAATAACTAACTTATTATATTCTTTGAAGCTATAAAGGAATTAATTATACATTTGTTGGCACTTGAAACTCATTAGTCGTCATATATTTTACCATCGCAAGGAATTACTGTTCTTTGAATCCCAAAATAGTATCCAATAAAAAAAAATAAATAAATAAATAAAAAACTATAGGAATATGAAAAGAGATGTTGTATACAAAACAATCAATACCAAAAATGAGTAAATATTATACTTAACATAAAAAACACTTATTTTATATAATTGGAAATATAGTTAATAATGTCCAATGTTGTACTCGTTAGACAACTAAGAGTTGTGTAATTGTTACAACTCACATTAAATAAGCTTATCCCACATCAAATTTACAGGGTGTTTCTTTTAAAACGCAACCCTATTTGCAAGTATAGAAAATTAAGGAAGATAATTACAAGTTCATAGGTTGGTATCCCTGGTTCCTCTCCTTCCTTGGTTATCAGCTGGTTTACATTCTTCCGTTGTCGTTCACCTTATTTGGGTTTCGTGAAATAGCATTACGTTGAGTTTAGAAACATGGTTTTAAGCGAAAATCAGACAGTGTTTATTGTGGAGGAATATTTTAAAACAAAATCGTTTGTTTTATGTCCAGATGTTTTCGAATACTATTCTGAACCGGTTTTATTAACTATATGAAGGCCTATTGTTAATTGTATGCACAGTATTGTGTTAAAATTGAAACCATTTCAAATCATGGTTTGAGTTAGAAAAGAAACACTGTATTTTATGAGTTTTTAAATTCTATCAATTGCTTCGCACACTATTTTATTTATTTATTTATTCATAAGACGCCGATCGTCAAGATATGGGCGAATATGGATTTCGAATGAGTGTGATGAGTGTAGATGAGCGGATGTAGTCATTGTTACAAACTAAGGCCGACTATTCCTTAGAAAGTGTCATTAATTAATAGCCCAATGACAAATGAATAGCCGGTGGTTATCAGCTGATTCTTCTCAAAATGTATTATGACTCTGATTGGGATCGAACTAAGAACCTTTCTTTTAGAACCTTTTTCTTTAGCTCATGAAGCTGGGATTGAACTAACTACGCTACCGACCAATTGGTACGTTAATACCATCAATAATAATTATTAATTAAACCATCTGATGACCTAAAGGAAAAATATAATAATTTTCTCACATGATTGAGGTAACATCTTTTGTTTTTCTTCAGTATTTTCCGACAGAATAACGTGGACATTTCGGGTTTATCGAGTCGAGCTCCATGCCCATACCAAGCATTCCTCTGCCATCGACTGCGTTAAATTCTCATAATTCAAACCTGCCAGCTATCCAAATTAACTTCTATTCAACACAATTATCGACAATATTACGATTAAAGTAAACCTACAAAAACAGTGACTAAATGTTAAAATATTCTTAAATCCGGTTGCCATCAGATTACCACTTTAGTAATACAGTAGTAATAATAATACAGCAGTAGTTGAAATAATACAGTAGTATTATTTCAATAAAGTTTATGGTATAGAACATTCATAAAGAAATATTTCCAAATAAAGTTTGCCTGATTTAATTGCAATCAGAATAATAATAATATATTGTATTTATTTTGTCATACTACAAAACAGAGTACTCCAATTTACGATTGCAGCATTCCAATAAAATTAACATTCTAAAGCTCGTACACCATCGCCATGCGATAAATATAAGAACAACAGGAGAATAATTATTAAGTTTTCTAACACGTACATTATCTAAAATACTGTTTATGAAAATGAAAATTAAAAAAAACAACAATGAAACAGTAATATCAATTAAATATAAAAACTGTAATAACAAATAAAAATATAGAAAACCAACATAAATAAATAAGACATAATAAATAAAGGATGATCAAATATAACAACAATATTATCTTTCGTGATAATAAAAGTAATAATGTATTATTAAATTAATTTTCAGCATTTTCCTCTGCTTTATACTGAATTTTGAGTATTGAGTAAATTACCTTTATTTTAAGGAATTATTTTAATTTCTGAAGATGGCAAAAACGACATAATCTAAACATCGTAGGTAAGCGTTTCCCTATTTTAATAAACGCAGTGAAGTTAGTTTAATTTTTCTTGTCAATGGAAGAATATTATATTATATTCTTCTTGCTAATATTATATTAAGTCAATACATACAAAGGTATTCGAGTAGTATAATTCAACTTTGGTAACTTTCAACGTTTAAACATTCACAGTTCAGTATTTTTATGGTTCATTAAAACATTGATTCCTTACTAGAGAAAATGTTTAATGTTAAACGTTTTCACTAATGTAGCAATTCAAAATAATTCTACACTGGTACTTATATTCAAAATAAGTCCTGTCAAACTATTAAAATATAATGAATATTATAGTTGTTTAGTTTTCCAAACAAACTTTCTTCAAAGACGTTTATATTTCAGAACAACGGAATAAATTTTTCCTACCACACTAGATTTTAACTAGATTATTAAATGGTGTTTTTTCGTTTTTGCCTTTTATTCATTAGATTTTTGCTATAGTCATGAACTTTATCGCCATTAACATGAAGAGTGAAATGACTTGACTGCCTTTATTAAAAAAGGAAATTGGTCGTTAAACCCTGCATAAAGATGAATGCACGGTTTAATATAGGCTACCAAGGTCTTATTCAGCGAGAAAGTTAATTTTACTGTCTCAAATTTACTGTCAGTTTAGAGTTTAGCCAACCGATCTAGTTCACAGACATTTTAGCAAATTTTCCAAGATTGCCTGTCCAATACAGTTTAGTCTTATGATAAGTCAGTAAGCAGTGTAAATATTTACGGTATGTGAGCATTGATATTTTTAGGTTTAGGTACAATATTGCTCGTTATGTGCCAAATATACCGGTATTATAAATAATAAATTATTTTTAAATGTATTAAATGGATTCTGTTAATCAGTTATTGAAACTTAACAGGGCCAAATGTCGTAAGTAATTATGTAAAAAAAGTCAAGTTTTATAGTCTGCAGAAGGCATTGGCAGTAAATTCCTTAGGTACTGTAAACAAGTAAGCTTTTGAGTAAACACTTCAAGGAGTTGCTGCGATAAATAATGTTCATTTGTAATATAATGGTACTAAAATAACCTTTAATTTGTATATTTTATACTATGCTTTATATCGTCATTGTTTGAAATGTGTAATAAACACGAGAAACGTGCATGTTGATACACTCTTAACTGTAGATTTACTGTAAACGTTTATTGGTTTTATATTACATCTCTTATACTACATCTCAGATTGTTACTTTGCAAGCTTAATCTGATTTTAAGCTGATAATAGTTGGGCATAAATATTTAACAGCTGTTTCAAAGTGTATATAATGATAATAGGCCTAATATATAACTGGCAATGATACAACATAGTAGGATGTACTTATTTATTCATATATTCACAAATATTCGATCATAAAAATTTAGTGAATTGGATCACACGGGTTTACAAACTAAGGCCGATTATTCCTTAGAAAGTATCATTAATTAGTAGCCCAGAGACAAATGAACAGTCAGTGGTTATTAGCTGAACATTTTCAAAATTTGTTAAGACTCTGGTTGGGATCGAACTAAAATCCTTTGCTTATGAAGTTATTGTAGCTTTAATCAAACTATAAACCTTAGAAATTCTGTTTTTGTTACGATAATGCAAATAATTAATACATTACATTAATGTATATTATATCTTTTCGCATTTATTTTTTGTTTATTGAGAATTTATGAGTAAGGAATAAAACTAAAGTAGTTTTAAAATCAAATACATTTTAGATTGTTGTGGTTGAAGATTTTTAACTAAGAAAAGAAAAAGTACATCACAATTTAGGAACTTTTGAGATAAACCAAGCTTAAATAAGGTGGAAAATCTATTGGTATCAAATCGTTGATCTGTGCATGCCAACAGTTGATTGGTGCTTTCGTATGGACCACAACTTCAAAGGTTTCAAAACTCTGGTTCATGGTAAATTAGTTTTGAGGTAACTGATTCTTTTGTTACATTGTATTAATCATCACATTTATATTGAATATTTAAACTTGAATTGTTGTTATTCAAACTTGAATTGTCGTTATTCAAACTTGAATTGAAGCGTACTAACCAGAACCGAACGTATCCATAAATGGTGAAATTTTTTTCTGTCATAGAAATTTACTGTGAAAATTGAAGGAGGAATGGACTTAGAATAATATTAGGAATTCTAGATATATATCTGCCAGGGTTTTTCCTTAGGACAAACTCACTCGAGTCAACGATTTAAAACGTACTTTATGTTAATATAGAGTTAATTTTGGGGTCGTCCAACAATTCACCTCTTGTAAGCAACATATACTATTGCTCTGTCTATTTCATTTAAGGAAACAAATCTATTGGGAAGAAACGCTGAGTGGTTTTCAGTATTTGTAAAATTTTAATACGGTAAATTGTATGCTATTTGTGTATTTTAATAGATTTATATACATTTCCTATGTCCGCACTTACAATATTCCTTTATTTTTGCAAAGTAAAAGTTATCATCAACATTATCCGTGAGAATTGAATTGCTATGTATTTTCCTATTTCATGTAAGATATTAGAAGACATACGAATAATTTAGTATTTCTATGAATGTAGGTAGTTATGACAAGCGATTGTTAGTAAGCACTTACCAATAGGCAACGAAGCTGAGACAATGAAGAGATGGTTAATGAGAAATGTATTCAGGAAAAGGAAATGTAAGGGAATGACGAAGAAAAATGTATTTAGAAACCAGGACATGTAAGGGATTGATGAAGAATAAGTCACTAAATGTTTGTCGAGTAGTCATTTCTCCAGTTTGCATTCAAATGGCTGGGCAAGCTCCTTGTCAGTCCCTCCCTTACTCTCTCCAAATTCCTCAAAGACAAACGTTGTAATTATTGGTACAGATGTATAATGATGTACATTAATTTAAATCTATTAAAACTGCCACTGAGACGTTCGCTATGGCCGTAAGGAAGCGTCATCTGTTTCCTATTTCTCTGTAGTTACATAAGATTTGATGTATCAGTCTGGTTCAAATGCTCTGCGTGTTTATTTTTTAGTTTTTAAAGTTAATACTTTTTTGCTTTTATTTGTCTGATGTTCTTTCGTGTGTTTCAGGTAAGAATCCATTTCATATGCATAGAGTATTCGTAAGTTACCCTCATTAGCATATATTTAGCTTATATAATTATTCTTTTGCTACTATTTTAGTATTATTTGTTGCTTTTATATGTAAAATCACTATATACGCCACGAGATTGTACTTTTTAATCTCTTTAATTGTATTTGAGTTAACAAAACACCCACTGAACTGCATTGTTCTTCGGATATAATTGCAAAACCTGAAAAAGCTTCTTAAAATCATGCATCATACTATGGATTTCAATGAATCCATAAATAGACATTTAAAAGAGCTAATAGTTAGTACTAAGAGGTAAGGACGTAGTTGAACTGTCACGAAACTTAGCTGAACTGCTGTCAGTGGAAGGAGAGAAGCAGTTGTGGGATCTTCTCATATGTTAGGTCGACACGTCACAAGCATTTTAATAAACCATAAAATTAGGAAACTTACAGTTTTTTAGTTCTATGGAGAGAGGAGATCACTAGGGGAAGATTGTCTCAATGTGGGCAATTTAAACAAAAAGTAATTTATTCAAATCTATCTAACTATAAAATAGTTCTACGTTGAGGGTGACTAATTTTTCAAATTGACAAAATGGGAAATATATGTATAAATAAACATTTCAAATTCCAACAACACTTTATTTAGTGGTATAAAGGTTCAAGTTTTAATGAGTGTGTACATAAATTTCCTCCTAATTTTCCCTGACTCATAGTTGATTGTGATGAAATCTTTAGTACCTTGAATGACTATTATTTCTTTCGAGTAATATTTGTGTAGAAAATTTCATTTAAATATATATTGGATAAGTTTTGAACGAATTCAAATATTGTATGCATAAAAAAGTTAAATATTTACTAATAATTAAAGATAAATTTAAATACTGTATTTACAATTTGAACTAGTCAATTGTTTTATAGAAGGTTTCTAAGCTTGCTTGTTGTATCTAAGCATTGTAAATTGTAGTATGACCATGTTACAGAGCCTATTAATGGCAATGGCAAAATAATGATATCCTGCAAAACAAAATAAACTAACTGTCTTCCACATGAAATATGATACCAGTAGTGTATAGGTTAGTTCCTCCAGCTGAAGATAGAAACACGTGTCAAATCATGCATTAAAACATGTATCAACTTGTTAAATCATGCAATAAAACATGTATCATCTTGTTAAATCATGCAATAAAACAGGTATCATCTTGTTAAATCATGCAATAAAACATGTATCATCTTGTTAAATCATGCAATAAACCCTGTATTATCGTGTTAAATTAAGCAATAAAACATGTATCATCATGTTAAATCATGTAATAAAACATGTATCGTCGTTTTAAATCCGAGCAGACTCATGATTACATTTGTGAACAAATACAAGTGACAAGAAAAATGACCGAAGGGGAAGAAGCCGCCATTCGAATTAACATTCCAGGCCGTCACAACTGCCTGCTTCCGTATCCGGTTGTCCATCGGTGAGTCGGTGAGATGGCATTCTCTCGTTGTAAATATGTGAATACCAAGATAATATTTTTAATATTACGTGCTCGTTTTAAATTTGGTTTATGGTAATATTTACAACCCGCACTGAGTAATTTTCAGTTATAATATATTATTTAATAAAATTATTTAAATTATTTATAGTACTAAATCATCAATTTAAGTGCCTAATTCATAATATAAACTATGCTGACTATGGAAAAACAATGGCAGAACTTTGATAATTTTCAAGCCATGTTAAACATTACAATAACCTATACTTTTTTCATTGTTATTATAAATACAAGTTTTCATTCAAGGGTGCTGATATTTTTATCAGATAAATTATTTTAATAACTTTATTCTTTTATATAAGGGAGAATAATTGACGTATATTTTTATTAAACTACTAAGTTCTTGCTTCACTACAGTTTAGTTATCTACGCTTGCTTACTCTTTCATCTGTGGTTCTCTCTAAACCATCAAATCAATGTAAAAACGTATGTCTTAACTGGGTGTTTAAGACTACTACCCACTAAAAGCCATGTGAAATTTGATTATTATTTTTTTATATGTTTTTTTTTTCAAAATTGTGGCCATTCAATCTTTTCAATCAGACAAGATGCCTCGTTGGTTAGATAAAAAAGGGAATTTTCCAATAATAAATTCTCATATTTTGAATAGATATTTATGTAATTCAGTATCTTAATAGGCATACGTTGTTTGAACTAAATGATCCATAGTAAAAGCTACCAAAACCAATCAAGATCACTATTATAAGAATTTATTCTGCGTTACAAAATAATTACTACAAATCTTTATAGAAATGACTAAATAAACAAAAATTGGAGAAATAAAATCTAATAACATGTCATCAAATGAGGAATTTTAAACACTTTATCATGGTCAAGAAAGGTTTATTCTAGCACACATTAAGTCCTTATTTAAAATATTTATTTTCTAGTGAAGTTTTAGTTAAACTTAACTGTAATAATTCAAGTCATGTACGGGGTGGCATGTTTGAAGTTTCGACATGTATCGCAAGTTTAAATTTACATACAATTCGTGTTCAAGTGTGCAAATCTGGTAACTCTATGAAGTTGCGAAATAAGCTTTGAACTTGCAAATGAAAATAGATAAGTTTAAGAGTAAAAGTAAAATATACTGAATTACTCTTACTATCGATTGTAGTATAGTAATAATAATCTTTATTGTCTTCTCTTAAAAAAAATATTAGGCATACAATATATAAAACAATAAATTAATACAAAATAAGTAAAAATTAAAATAATTAAAAATGGAGAAAAAGTAATAGATAATAATAATCCTACAGTTCTTGAAATTTAAAATCTTCAATTAAATATATACAATATCTGGTTAAGTGTTTTTCAATGTTTTCTTGAAAGTATCTTCTTTTAGATTTCTTATATGTGTTGGTAACTTATTAAACATTTTGATTGAATTGCTTTAAAAACTATGTATTAATTTATAATGTATACAAATTTCTCCTTATTTTGTCTTTGTAAAGACATAATTCTTAAAGAGTAATTATGCATACTACTTTGAAATGTAAATTTAGAAATATTTTTTTTAATAATAAGAAGTCACAAACATAAAGAAGGTAAAGGACATAATTTCAAGATCTTTAAAGAATGGGTTACAATTTGCCTTTTGGGTAAATTTTTTTACTATTCTCATGACCTTTTTTTAACTTAAAGACTTTAAAAGCACCAGGACTGTTCACCCAGATTAGAGTGGAGCAAGATAAGTGGACAATAACAGATACGTAGACTAGTTTAGTGAAGTGTATTTATTACGTGTTGTATTACATGTGTATTGTGTGATGTTTATTTAATGTTTCTTCATAAATCAATTAATTACTAAAACAATTATTGATACGGTCCACATGGTCCAAAATAATAAGGCGATCCCACTTTGTATGACACTTATTGGCACACTTTAAATTACACCAATTGAATTGAATTATAACAACAATTAAAATAACTTTTCACAATCGAGTTTGTGTTTACCCTATATTTGTTACTACTCGTAAACTGGCACTGTTCAACATCGTCACTTCCACTGCAGGCTGAAGATACACTTCCCCTGAGACCGACTCACGGTCGGCTGAGGAGTGCCTTTATATAAAACGTTACTGCGAGTCTTGATGCTTCCGTAGGTGTTATTCAGATGGTTCTGGAAGTGTCTCTATTACTATTTGGGTAGGCTCTAGTAATGACTGTAAATCATAACACTATTTGGAGCCGAATAGGTTAAGGTGGTTCGGCCGGAATTAGGGACAACTGAATTCCGCTCGCATTGCTGGCTGTACGTCTGACCACGAGTCACTCGACCTCTCCCCGGATTGCTCTCTCACTACATTGTGATTTTATTATGATTACAGTTGTATTATTTGATTTAATAGCTGTTATAAAGTAATTGAATTTGAAAAAAATTGAATCTTATTTTAACCAAACATCCTTAAAGAAGTGGGAACGATTGAAGGAACCGGAAGGAGAGCTGCGTGGTTCTCGCAACAATGTGTAATATTGACTCAAACGACATACTTACATTGTATGAAATAAGACTGATTCTGATATAAACTCGTTCTTTTCACTGTACTACAAATATGTTCAGTAACAGAATAATCGATCTATAGGAACTACATTTGAACAGATTTGATCTAAATGGTCAGAGTAATCCGGTTCACACGTGGATTGATGAAATAAAATGAAAAATGAAAGTAATATCGTCTTTATTAGGGACGAAGCTAGAACTCTAATGTCCTCTCTTCCACATAATCCTAGTTGATGGACTTATTACATACAATGATAATAGGTTTTATCCTTGTCTTAATCCACGATTTGTTTTACGTAAGTGAAACAGCATCAGAATCAATCCTTGATCTAAATTGCACGGTGCAATGGTTATAGTTGCCCTGACAGATGAATATCTCTGGTGCATTATTTCACCAAAATAAGCTTATCTCACGTTTCGGCTTATATCAGAGTTCATTCGATTTGTACACTGATTCGATAAATATGAAACTCCGAATAGTATATTGAGTCGTGATAAAGGTTTATTCATATCCTCTTGAGCAAGTATATTCATTTGTGATGAGTAAAGTACTGTAATAGTATATTTTCAAATTAATGTTGATAACTGTTCCGATAAAACGTGTAATAACAGTGCAAGTTACAAACATTTATCACCCTAAAAAAGTTTTATTATTGTATAAAGTTAAATATACATAACATTTGACCTAAAAGATATTAATGTTTTTATTTCACAGAGTCTGGTGTACAGAACATTGGGTTTCAAAATTACTCACAGTTTCAGAATATTACTCTTGGGAGGGGGGGGGGGTAGGGAGACGCATTATTCAAAAGGGTTACATTATAAAATTCCAATTATGCTTCGTTCTCCTGTTTTTATTTCCTTTTCTGATACATATCGTTCTTAAGTAATCCTAGGAGAGTCCTTTGACAAAGTAATATCTAAAACAAATACACGCTGAAAAATTAACTGTGTTAGCTTTAAAAATAACAAAGTGAGAATAATTTTGTTGTAGGAAAAATAAGTAATATTCCCTGATTATGTTTAGACATTATACGCCGACACAACTTTGTGCATATTTTAAGGCGAATATGAATGAATAAATGAGTGTGGGATAGGTAGGAATGTAGTCTGGTTACTGAGTTCGATTTATGCTAATAAAATTACATTTAATAATATCCCAATAGCCAGGGCAACAATGGGACTTAAAGCTTTACGTGGAATCCGAACCACATATTATTGGTCTGATTTTTATCTAATGACAAGCCTGATACTCTCAGTCCTTTTCCCAACACAAAATCTGGACCTTGACTACCAACCAACAAAAAAACATATATTTATCTATTAGTGACCACGTCGACCGAACGCTATGTCAATATTGACCGGACGCCTATGTCATCACCTACAATGTCCAAAACACTGTCTCCAAGCATCTGGGTTACAGCATTGCGCTACTAGCGCCGAATTTAAGTTAGGTTATAAATTTCAGAGCAACCCAGGATAGTATTTCCACCCTCAAGAACCACAGTTTAAATTAATGAAACTGTAGAATAATCATCACAATCCAAGGAATACACACCTTTAATTTTATAATGTTTGAACTTAGTATTTATTAAAAGTTCACTGTCGACATTCCATATAAAAATAAAATAGTCTTTTATAAACATAATACGTGTTGGTATATATATATATATATATATATATATATATATATATATATATATATATATATACATATATATTACAAGAAAACGTCACAAAACACAAATTTATTACGATATAAGCACAAAATGCACAAATATATTACAATACAAGTACAAAATGCACAAATATTATGGTGATCGATTTCGGTGAACCACGCTCACCTTCTTCAGACCAAATGGTCCAAATGGAGATCCAATTGGTCCAAAAAGATCCCTTTTTGTGAATCCCTCAGATTCTGAGAAAGGTAAGCGTGGTTCACCGAAATCGATCACCATAATATTTGTGCATTTTGTGCTTATACTGTAATAAATTTGTGTTGTGTGACTTTTTTTGTACTGTATATAATAATATACAAACAATATTAAACAGTTAGTTGCAAAATAAACTAAATGACGAGCAAAATCTGCTTTACTATTATTGATCTATGGTTAGAATTATGAAAAATGTTAATTATACACAATAAATATTTTTATTATGTATATTCCTAGTTGTGATTTTGTACGCATGGAAACATAATTTGTAACGACTATTGAGAAAAACAAATTGCTTTTCGTCAATTCTTATATAGTGGTATAAAAATATTATCAAAACAAAATTCTTAAAAGATAAAATTATTTCAGGAGTGTAAATCAACTGATTAAATAGTGATTGATTACATTTTAAACCATTTTAAAACAACACCGAAGTTAATCTGACCCCGCAGAAAGACCTCACCAGTATCATTCTTCTAAATGCTCCAGATGGCGCGGTCGGATAACAGACCGTGGCTAAACTAGAGTGGGAGGAAAGCGGGATATTTGATGAGCCTATTTATCCCTGACAATGGCACACCTGATTGCCGCAGCCCAGCTATTGTTGCCGCGCCCGAACAATCCATCATGACAAAGTGAACCGCTTGCTACTTGCTGACAGCCAAGATAATTAAGGAGGCTAGAGGATCTTGAAACGGTCACTTTAAAATTTAAAAGATACAAAGAAAGATAGCTAAGGTGTTCAAACAATATTTACTCTCTGAAATATATTAGCCTAGATAGCCTTGCACTAGGTGACAATTCTATGCATCATAAAGAAGATGGAGTTGTTACCATCCGTGTGTTGACAAATTTATTTTAGAACTATCCCCATCACCAGATTTTTTTTTATATGTGAAGTAAACAATGTAAAAAGGATCTCAGGCGTCCTTTCTACCATCCCTACGAGCCTGAAAGGTAACTCATTTTAGCTTCTCTTCACATAGCAACCACCCAATGGTTACCATCGACGTGAACACTACAAAAGAAGTCTGGGGTGTCCGTGTTGGGTATAGTCAGGGTCCAGATTTTGTGTAGGGAAGAGAACTGAGTAAAAAGCTTGTCAATTAGCTGAAAATCAGATCAACATTAAGCGGTTCGTAATCCACTTAAAGCTGTAGGTCCCTTAGTTGTCCTGTCCATTGGGCTTCTAACAAAATGGTTCTTTCTGAGGAATAGTTGACCTTAGTAACGATGACTACATTCATTTCACCCCACAGTTTTTCCCATGGTCTTGGTAATGAATACTAGCTGTCTACTAACAGTCCTTAAACACATAACTTCTAAAATATTAGAGAACGATCATAAAAAGCACATTGATAAATTCAACAAATAATAATAAAGAAATATAATATAGTATATATATATATATTATATATATATATATATATATATATATATATATATATATACTATAATTATAGTAGTTCATAGTATTTTTGCTGAATTAATAAAAATTAAGGACTTTTTCTCTTGTACAAAATAAAATAAGACACTGTATAAGGAAGTTATAAATCAAGTTCTTAACAGCGAAGTTTGAGTTGTTTTGGACTCTTGAGTACACCGTTCCAACACGGCAAGTGTAACATTTTATTAAGTTCTAAAAGTAATTGTTGAATATGATAGTCCAAAGACCATCATGGATAGGTGGGTGTGTCCGTAATAGTCTACAACGAGGTGGGTGTGTCCGTAATAGTCTACAACGAGGTGGGTGTGTCCGTAATAGTCTACAACGACGTGGGTGTGTCTGTAATAGTCTACAACGACGTGGGTGTGTCCGTAATAGTCTACAACGAGGTGGGTGGGTGTGTAATAGTCTACAACGACGTGGGTGGGTGTGTAATAGTCTACAACGACGTGGGTGGGTGTGTAATAGTCTACAACGACGTGGGTATGTCCGTAATAGTCTACAACGAGGTGGGTGGGTGTGTAATAGTCTACAACGACGTGGGTGGGTGTGTCAGTAATAGTCTACAACGACGTGGGTGTGTCCGTAATAGTCTACAACGAGGTGGGTGGGTGTGTCCGTAATAGTCTACAACGACGTGGGTGTGTCCGTAATAGTCTACAACGACGTGGGTGTGTCCGTAATAGTCTACAACGACGTGGGTGGGTGTGTAATAGTCTACAACGACGTGGGTGGGTGTGTGTTAGTGGTGAATACTTTTGATACACCCACTTTATATTTTTATCGTTCGTTCCTATACAATAGTTACGTGCATATACATTTACAATAGTCACAATAACAATAGTAACACTGTGTAGAGACTTGTTAATAGCTCAATTAGTAAATTAATTAACAGTGGAACAAAGTTAAAAATTAGCTTAAGGGGACCGTTCTTTTCTACGAAAAATGCAAATATTAGGGTAACTATTTCAACGATTCGGTCCGTAATGATGATGGTATCGCAACACTCGATGTGTCATTTGATAAGTGAAAAACTGTTCTATTTGAACAAAAGATGGTTTTTGTATAAAAAAATAGTTTTCCACTGTCACGGTAGCAATAATAATAATAATAAAATTTATTTCTTGTAAATGGATGACAGTTTAATTCATTGTGATTAGTTTGGTATAGGGCTCATTTAATAATTCAAACAAGTTAATGAGAAATTAATTCTCCTGTAAACCCTTGCAAACTCGGAAACGACAAACGCTAGGAAAAATTTCTTTGAGCATACATTCACTGTATTATTTATGTATTAATAAAATAATACTGTTGTACTAATAAAACATGTAGAACAATGATGAAGAGTTGATGAAATAAACTCATAATTCGTTTACATCGAGGCTTTGTCGGACGCGTTAGGTATACTATGCTCAAGGGAAAGTGTAGATCGGATATTCCAGTCCAAGCGTAAAAAATAGTCTATACAATAAAAGATTGACGATACTACCAAATAAGAAATGTTTCTCCAGTAAGAAATAGGGTGAGTTAAGTTGACTTTTGACTTTGAGGTGTGTTCATGTTCAGTTCTTAATCGATTTAACAGTGCTTGACATAGTTCAATCACCAGTTTATTTTTATTACAGTTATTTAGTTTTAGAGCTATTACAAGTTTTTTTTATTTAGATGTGACAATAATCTTATAGGATTCAGAGATGATATAATTATCAGTGTTTAGTGCAATTGTAATATTTATTCCCTTTAACAGTTTAGTTAATATTCTATTAGTAATTGACAAGAAGGACTTGTGAAGAGGCCAGAGCTGAATCTATCTTCCTCGTTTAAGAAAATTGTATTTAATGCGAGAATAGAATTTTAGGTTCACTTAAATAACAAGATTCATTAAGGTTTAAAGAAATTTTTTCTAGCGTTTGTGGTTACCGAGTTTACAAGTGTTTACAACGAGATTTAATTTAACATTAATTTGTTTGAATTATTAAAAGAGACTTATATTAAACTAATCACAGTGAATCAAACTTTCATCCACTCAAAATAAATAATTTTACTATTATTATTCTCGCTACAGTTCTCGCCAGGTTAAAGACGACTCACGCGCAATTTCAGTCATAAAACGTGTTTTTAAACACAAATATCAGCATAAAAAGCAAATTAGTTCTAGCACAATCTCCAGCATATTTTTTTCTTAACGAAAATAAAATAGTGGATAGTATAATTTTAGTTTGAAAATAATTGCTTACTTATTTTAAGTTTAGCAGCGAAATAAAACTCAGAGTTTTGTCATTTCGGACAAGCGGCGCGTGGTCGTTCCGCCAGTACCAAAGTTATTTTATTTGGACAAATTTAGGCAAATAGTCTTGAAATTCCTGTGGCCATCAAAATCTATAAAGTAATGTATGTTATTCCCTAGTGACGAACTAAGGGTTATAAATAAGCTGCTGGAAACATAATGAAATAAATTAAATATGAAATAAATGATTTATTTCCACAATTAAGTTACAAAAATATAACAAATAAATTGTTTGGAAATATACTGGCCACTTAACCTAGTTGTGTGGCCAGGTAAAATAAAATAATCCATTAAAAATACATATATGAATACATGCAGTCTAGCTCCACATAAAAAAACACTCCTGTGGCATCAGAATAGAAAATATTGGAAATGAAAAATACTTTTACATATTTAGGTACATATAATTCGCTATTTATTGCCTGTGCAATGTGCTTAATGAAATTCAGAATTACAAGATGTACTGCAGGATAATTAATAAATATTCTTAATAAATTGTATAAAACTGGTCTCAGAGTTAATCGTGACAGACTCGTACTTTAATAGTCGTAATTAAGATTACATGGAAAAAAATATAAAAAAATAGAAAATATTCATAAATTAAATATTCATAAATAAATAAATATTCAATATTCATAAATTAAAATATGAAAACAACTTTTAAAAATGTTGTATTGTATGCACCCTCATTGTTTCCTCCAATGGCTCTTATCTTACTACTTAAGTAATAGGCTGATAAAAACCGTTTAAGTTCCATAAAATATTGCGTCAAGAATTAGGCTTTACTGTTCAACATATAGCTTTAATGTTCAACATGTAGCTTTAATGTTCAACATGTAGTTTTAACCTATACAATTTCAACACCTTACCCTGGAATTTATTTTAAAGATGTTACTTAAAGTAATTACATTTCGAATGAAAATACAACTAAGGTATACAGACACTATGATTTTCAATGTCGGGTTAAAAAGTATCTATAAAACACCGCCCTGTTGTTTTATATCAGAGATACGGCACGGGCGTTGTAAAGTGACTGGTTTTAGCGAAATGTAATCATTTTATCGTTGTCTTCTTTGATGACTTGCTCAACAGATATTTTTAGTGTTAGGCCACAGTGAAAAAGGAAACAGAGGTTGCTTTATTATGAAACGGCCAAGTAGAAGTTTCAGGTGGATTAAAATTAATGTACATCTGTATATACTAGTAGTAATAATTACTACTTTTATGTTTGAAGATTTTGGGGGTGTAAAGGGAAGGACTGACAAGGTGCTGGCCCTGTAATTGCATGGGAAACTGGAGAAATTAACTCGACATACATCTAGCACACTATTGGACGCAACCTCGGTTTCTTTATAACCTGTGGTTAGGCTCTAAACAATATACGTTTGATGTTAAATAAATTATGCACTCATTAAGTAAAAACACCATTATTGATACAATTTACAAATTAACTTGACACTAACTAAACAAGAATTTTAAACACACACACTAGACGCAGGTAAACTAGACGTCGCTTCGTCGGTAAGAGAATCTATATCAGTCACTAAAGAATTTTAAAATTAAATAGCTTAACGTATAAATTAAAATATGATTTGAAATGATTTAAACTACTTAAAAATAAATAAATATAGATAACGCGTAAATATACACAATACATTCTAAACCTAAATATCAAACCTACTGTATATCAAAGGCAGTTTAAAACGCTAAAGCAACTGTATGAATGTTGGCATATTCCTTAAATTTTAAGGATGTTGCAAGAACATTCTAGTCATACTTATTTTTACTGTCAGAAAGATCTGATTGTAATATAAAGTTTCGTTATTGAGTGGTCCGTTGTGAACTGGTCACAGGTAACCTTTAAACGCAGCTATATTTAATGTCGGAACAACACAATTGTAAACGCTGAATTTTACATCGGGTTCCAGGGTTCATAGGTCACAGTTACCGAGGGATAACGGCTAAAATATAACGGTTCAGTCAGATCCAGTGACATTCCTGTAACTTAGTCATATTAGGTTATTATTTACTTGGTTATATGGCGAGTAATTCAGAGATTGGTAAATGGTTTAGAAATTAGATAACGTATCTAGAGAATTTTTTAAGTCTCCTGAGAAATAGACTTATAAAATGTTTTATTTGGAGTGTTTTACTGTGGAGTGGGAACATGAACTCTTAGAAAAGAAGACGAGATGAGATTGATAGCAATAGAGAAGTGGATTTGGAGAAGGTTGGAGAGAATAGGATGGGAAGGTAGGGTGGGAAATGAAAAAAGTACTGAAGAGAGTGGGTGAATAGAGGTAAGTTAGGAACTGGAATGTGAGTGACAGTATGTTGAGAACAGATATAAAAGGAAAATTTATAGAGGAATGGAAGGAAAGGGACGAAGAAGATGGTGTACAGTGTAAGGACTGGACAATTAGAAAATCTTTATTTGTTGGAAACATTACATTGTAATGTATGTATGAATTGTCATACATACATTACAATGTAATATTTCCAACAACATTGGGTCAAACAGACGCATCAGGCTGCATATTACACAAAGTTATTTATGCCTAAGAAATAATTTATATTGTAGAACAATTCTCTATCAAGATATTTTGTATGGTATTCTTGTATAGATTTAATGGCATAGCTTGAGTATTCGAAGGAAGGACACTGTAAAAATTAATTCCTTAATACTGAAAACCCTTTTGAGTTAGACTAAATGTACACTTGCTATGTTTGTTCCTCTTGTCATGATTATGAACAGCAGTAAAATCAATAAACTTATCTAAGTTGTTTTTACAAATAATAAAACAGATAAAATTTATATGAATGGTAATGTAAGAACACCTGGTTTGATAAAATGCGGTTTACAATGGTCTTAAAAAGAAATATTACAAATTATTCTTATGGCCTGTTTTTGTAAAATTAAGAGCTTTTTAGCAGATGGAGAGTTTCCCCACACAGAAACGCCATAGTTTAGGTGGCTAAAAATGTGAGCATAATAAACCACACTCAACAAAGCATCATTAGATATATTGTCTTTTAAATCTCTCAACAAAAACAAACCCTTAGCTACACGAGTTGCTACATGATCAGTATGTGAATTCCATTTTAAATTATCTTGTATATTAATGCCTAAAAACTTAGTAAATGTGCTCCACGTCCATTATTATTAATGTTAAAAGTAAGATAAACAATTCTTTAATGATTTAAACAGAGTCTATTTACTGCATACCATTTCACAATTTCACCAGTCATATCTTTAAGCAACATCTGATTATCAACATCCAATTTTCTACAAGCATTTACACCTATATCATCGGCAAACATAAAGCTACTGACTCCATAAGCATTAATACTGGCTGGTAAGTCATTCACTTAAAGTAAGAAAGGTTTAGGTCCTAAAATGGAGCCTTGGGGTACACCCTGTGAGACAGGCAGAGTTTCATAAAAACAACCATTATAATTCACAGACTGATGACGGTCAGCAAGGTAAGATTTAAGTCAATTTAAAACAGAGTCAACTAAGCTTTGAAACTAGATTGGTGTGGAATACAGTGGTAAAGGCTTTTGACACATCAAAAGATCTAAAAATAACACAATTTTTAGCTTTAATATTATCTAAGCAGTTATTTTTAAAAAAATCTTGAACAGTATCTATACTACATAGATTTTTTTCTAAAACCAAACTGTCCATCTGAAACCACATTATTTTGGTATAAAAAAAGCATTAATTTGTCTGTGAAGCAAGCATTCAAAAACTGTAGCCTACTTATTATGGAGGGAATTATGAGATAAAAAAAGGTTTATCTCAAAACAGGGAGGTTTGGCTTCAGCATGACCTGCCTGAGGGTAGAACAACCTTTATGATGATTCCACCTTCAAAATTAGATCTAACCTTTTTTTAAGATTAGATCAACTGAAGTCTTTTTAGCCATAATTGCGAGCGCCATATGGCGAAATTTAATCGTGTTGAAGTATTAATTTTCAAGTATTAATCGTGTTGAAGTATTAATAAAAACAAGTGTACAATACGCTGTAGTGTTTGAGTCCTTTCTGATCCACTCACCCACCCATACTCGTAGAATGATACTAGACCACCCGCCCACCCATACACGTACAATGGTATTAACCCACCCGCCCACCCATACACGTACAATGGTATTAACCCACCCGCCTAACCATACACGAACAGTGGTATTGACCCACCCGCCCACCCATACACGTACAGTGGTATTGAAAACCCGCCCACCCACCCGTATACGTACAGTGGTGATGAACCACCCACCCACACATACACGTATAGTGATATTGACCCACCCGCCCACCAATACACGTACAGTGATATTGACCCACCCGCCCACTCATACACGTACAGTGATACTGACCCACCCGCCCACTCATACACGTACAGTTATATTGACCCACCCATACACGTACAGTGATATTATCTTAAGGAAAATAAATAGGTCTGAGGATGATTTAAACTCCAAACTCCAATGCAAGGGACAAGTGTCTTAAGTTTTCTACTATCTCTAATAAGCCTAACCTAATCAATTTTCAATACTTTTACTTAACATCCAATCCTTGGAAAATAAAGTAAACCATCGTGAGTTAATCCTGAGGGTTCATTTAAATAACGTCATATGTATTACTGAACATTAGCTTGTCAATGATGTTTCATATACTGTCCGGAAGGTTTCGTTGTGAGTGCTTAGCTACAAAACATACACGTACAGTGGTAATATTACCAATATCAGTACGGTAATTTTTCAGATATTACCGTACTGATATTGGTAATATCTGTTACCAATATTACCAATATCAGTAGGGATAGCTGAATATATTAGTATAAGCTTTGTCGTATTAGATGCAGAAAAGTGACTAATACACAGAGTTACTAATATGTGATCCAGACTAATATTAATATTGTTGTATTCCTGATATGATTCACTGTTGCTGACTGCTGATTGGCCTTCTAGGGCAATCTTAGCACAAGAAATTTTATCTCTTGCTGTTACTTATATATTAATATTAGTGTGAATGCAAACAGAGATTAATTTTTACAGAAATATTAGTAATATTTCTATTAGTATAAAAATAATTCTAATATTTAGATTAAACTAAGTGTAATTATTTGCTGTTTTACAGTATTTAGTGTGGCATTTCTGCAATTTTATTGAGTTTAATATTAATTTTCTTAATTCTAGGTGAAATATTATCAAATATTATGGTTTTGAACAAATATTATCCTTTCCTTATTCCATCAAAATGTGAATCTTAGTTTATGCTATAACCTCCTATAAATATACTTGAGAAATCGCTAATATTAAAACATACTAACATTACAAATACATAACGACTAGAAATAATACTGTTGCTGACCTCATTGGATCATTGTTGTATGGAGAAAAATATTAGTAATATTTAATATTAGATATGATCAACTAATATTTTTCTGTAACTAATACGAAAGTAACTTATAACATGAAACATCTAATACGGGCCATGCCTATGCAGCAAATCAAGAAATGAAAATTAAAGGATTTTGCTTGATTCTCTTATTTTTATTGAAGTTTACACTAAATTCAAGTTGAACCTTGCAAATTAAGCTCATCCATTACGCTTTAAATACATTATTTAGTTAATAAGAAAAAAATAAAAAAATATTTAATTTACCTCCTGTATACCACTGACCTGAGTTATTGAAACGTAAAAATCTTTTTTACTGTTAGGCAATGTAGTTTTAGCAAATTCATAATAAAAATTAAATTATAGTATTTTCTATTATTTTTTCTATTTTTTTTCAAAAGTTATTGAATAATAAGATAAAGAGAACAACTTTAGGAGGACATTAAAAAATCACAAGTGACCTCTATTGGTTAAGATATAAATAAGTATATTACACAGCATTACTTAACAATGAATTGTTGTGTTTTCCATTTTAATCAAGATTAATATTTCTAGTGTATGCTACCTTGACGTCGTTTCATTTTGATCGCACTTGTACAATTGTTATTTTAATCAACTTAATATTAGATAAATTTGTAAAATTGCTTTAGCTGCCGTCCAAACTGAAATTATGTTCTCTAGAAATATATTACTAAAATTAATCAAATACTCGACCAAATCTAATCTAAACTTGAGCAGGAATCTCTACGTGCGTGTAGTAGAGATCGCAGTGAGGCATGACATTCACTAACTGATAAGAGTAAGACAATGCTAATACTGACATAAGCCTTTCTTTCCTTCCAAATAGCTGAATAACTAAGTTATTTTAATAAGGTCCCGATGATGTGTAGGGAAAACAAGTAACTGGATTGTCACTTATGAAAAATCATACTAATACTACGTGGTTCGGATTCCACGTAAAGCTCTAGGTACCTTAGTTTTCCTGGATATTAGTCTTTAATAAATAGTCCTTTCTAATGAACAGTCGACATTTGCCTTGTTAGTAACAATGAATACACTCTCGTTCATCAACACTCCATTCGCGCCTCATATTTACCCGTATCTCTACGATCGTCGTTTTAACGATGAATAATGAATGGAGAAAATTATTGAATAGTTATTTGCAATAGGAAATAATTTAAGTTTTTGGGGCAGCTAAAGGAATTTCACAAATTTATTTGCCTCTAAAACACTCCTTAAATAACTGACATCAAAATGAAAAACAAAGAGCTAGAATTCTTTCGATGAAAACTTTATACTTGTACCAATTAAATTTTAGAGCAACACCTGTATACTCGCATGTATAGTGATTGATTGTGAATTGAAATAAAAGATAGCGAAACATATTTAGGGAATTCGTATTTTCAACGGAATGTTACATACCTATTAAAGAGTTATCTCAGCCTAGTCATCGGAGACTGTTGAGTCGGTTCTACGCTCATTATGAAGACAAAGTGCGACAGTCGAACAGACCAGTTAAAGTCGTTGATGAGATCTGCGAACAGACGCCATTAGAAATAATGGTAATGAGGCTAGGGATGGCTGAGATAGATGGTTAATGACGGGTGATTGTAGCAGCGGGAGTCGTGGAACGCCAATCTTATTTTATGGTCACTCACAGGCTCTCCTATCTTTGCAAACATTACCGTTTGGAGATTCGTCGGAGATAAACGCATTTTCGAAATTAGCTGAATTAGATATCTTCAATGAATGCTTGATTTATTGTCTAATATGCAATTCAATCAATTACTTTGTCTGAAGTATGAGCCTCAAGACAAATATTTGTAGTTATAGTTCAGATTTGAGATGCCGACACAATTTGAGTGTTTTAAGGCAAATATGAATGATTACTTGAGTGTAGGTTAAGTTAGAGGACCTGTGTAGGCTTGGTAGACTTACCTCAGAAAGGACCATTTACTAATAGCCGAATAGCTAGGGCATCGTAGTCTTGGAGTCCGTACTGCGAATTATAGGTCCGATGTATTATTTCTTAAATTGATATTACATTGCAGTGTTTTTTTAATCTCTCTAGCATATAAGCTATTTGATAGAACAACTAATTTTATCATAATGAGATATCTTTAATACATGAGTAATCTTAAAGTAACTAACAAACAAAACAAAAATAAATAAACAAATCAACAAACGCCAAGGAAACATTGTTAAAGGAAACCAAACAACATTTGCTTTTCATAATAAAAGTCAATTTTTTTTGTATCATTAATCCTAATTTTCATTTTATTTTGGAGTTTATCTCAATTGATTGTTTAAAACTTCATTCTGGATCATGACTGGTAGTCCTAACTCCACATGAGTCTCAAAGCATTAAATATTAACACAATGGAAATAAACAAATAAATAATATACATAACTATATAAAACAAATATACTATAAATTGGCAATAAATAAAACATAATAAATACTATATGGACTATGGACAGTTCAAAAAATAAATAAAAACAAAAAACAAATGAAATCAACGATGTGCATGTAACATATGTATAACGATACAACAAATAACGATACAAATAACAACAAATAAAATACAACAGTACTAAGAAACATGATATTCTAACTATAAACTATATGTGCAAAGAAATGACAGTGAAAATTAGTCTCACTGTTGTTCACTAACAACCTTATTCATAGTAGGTAGTTGCAAAGAATGCACTCAGATATTGAGCCAAACAAGGATGGCATTCTTTGTTAATTAATTTTAATACTGACGTTTGCGATACATTGTTTTTTATATTGTTGATGCAATAAATGATTTATTATTATTATTATTATTGATTCTGTGTTCAAAAGCAAGACCCGGATAGTAGCAATTTAATACCAGCTCCCGTCAAAACTCTGTCAGTATTGCTGTTGATTTACATAATATATCACATAGGTTTCCCAGTGTGCAAAATTAACTCAACAGTGCTATCTCTTTGTAGTTTTATCTTATTTATCTATGTATAGTTCGACTTTGAAAATAGTCCTTCAACTAAAAGAAGAGCTGATTTTTATGTGTTTACAAACGTGACAAGGTGGATAACCTCAATATGTAAGTAGGCCTATATATTTTTTTACTATTTGATGATAGTCGACTCTTCAACCCTTCAACAGTTTTCAGATAACTGATAAGCCTGATACTCAGTTCTCTCACCTAAACACATCTGGGCACTGATTACCGCCCAAAATGGTCACTTCAAACCTCTTTATTAGTGGCCACGTTTATGACAACCATTGAGCGGACGCCATGTCGGTATTAAGAGGGCCGAGCAGAGTTATAGTGATGCAGTGCTGTAACCTATCTACTTCGGGACAAAGTGTTGTGGAGATAGTAGGCGATGTGTTCTACACTTGGTCTTCTTAATAATGACATGGCGTCCGCTCAATGGTTGCCATCGACGTGGGCCAATTGAGACGTCTAGGGTGCCTATGTTGGGTGGTGGCTTCAGCTGAATTCATACCAATCAATACTACGTGGTTCGGAATCCATGTAAAGCTGTAGATCCCTTAGTTGCCCTGTCTATTGGGCTATGAATAAAAGATCCTTACTGAGCACAAGTCGAACTCAGTTAGTAACCTGACTACACTGGTCATCCATACTAATCATACACTAATATAATCATTCATAATCTCCTTAAAATACGAAGAAAAGATGTGTTGGCGTGTTATGTTTGAGAATCTGTAAGGAATTAGACATTTATGAATTTATTGGAAGAATCGTATATGTATGACGAGATACATATATATAATTTTATTTTAACTTTAAATAACTGAATTGCTGACCATATTGGTATAGACTACATTTTGCCGGCGTTTCAATTTCATTAAAAAACTCTTAAATGTAGGTTATACCAAAGATGTATTGAGTATAATACCTAGTAATAATTGGTATTTTATTTATTAGGTAAACATTTTTAACGTGATCAAAACCAAGATTTTAGTATCAAATTAAAAACACGTTTGTTAATTTTCAAATATATTACTTAAACAAGATTGTCTAAAAAGTTGCTGGAAAACTAACTTCTACAGAATGAAAATTTGTTTATGAAGAAATTGAATTCGTCCTGAACAGTATTAAAAATTACCAAATATGACTTATTTAGTACTATACAAATTGTAGTATTGTAATCTCTGTTACAAATCGTTTGTGAAGAAAAATAAATATTGCGTAAAAAATTATAACAAGAAATGAAAACCATTACAGATTTTGAAACGAATAGAAGAATTGAACTCAACGGAAAATCTCCTTAGAACACTTAAAACTAACTACAAAATATATTAAGTACAATAATTAACATAGACATTCCTATTTATAATAAAAAAGAACAATAATAATAATAATAAAAAGAAAATCAATTTAAAAACCATCATCCTCCAAAATTAATGCAATTTACCCTCCTCATAAATGATCTTTACTATTGTTTTATTTTCACTTAAAATGTTTGGCTTAGATTACTACACTCTTGAGATTGCCTAAGAGCTGAAAAAAGTATAAGAAATTATAAAAATATAATAAAGGGTGCTTTGTTAAAATATAGCCTCGTTTATAACAAGAAAATAATTATTTACTAATTACCAAACAAAAATTAAAAAAGACACTTTAAAAAAGGAGTAGTCTAACTGACAACGTTCACCAGAGTTTCCTAAGGAATCCTTGGAAGTAAATCAACGAATGTAAGACATACATACAACCTGCCTCAACGCATGAAATGTTCCACAAAGATGGTTGCAATGTGTAAGAACTTTGGTAGGAGGGGGTGAACATAAACAAATTTATCACCCACTGTAAACTTTCCTCCTGTGTTATTTTGTTCACCTTTTCATTGTTCCCCCATAATTTTCTTTCTCCATAAAGTAAATACTGTATATAATAGAACTTTTAAACAATGATTTGAATAATAAAACATAGACAAATTGAATACTAAAAATGGTAATCAATTTCTATGACACTGGTAAGTTAATACTTTTACTTAGAATCTTATTCCTAAAGATTATTTTAAAACTTATGTTTGGAGTAGTTTGTATAAAAACTAGCCTGTTGGACTAGACCCACCAAACACGTACAACAGTGGTCTCAACCCATTTATCCGGCTTTGCACATACATTGGTACTGACGCACCCTCTCATCCTCACACGTACAGGTGTATTTTCAAATTTTGTATAAAAATAACAAAACTTGGACTACCGGACTTATCAAGTATAACATTTTTTTAAATAGCTAACCGATTCAAATAAATAATAGATAAATTGTATATTAGCAATACTAAAACTTTGCATTCTGTAAACATTTGGAAAACGTAGAAGATAACGAAAATATTATCTTAAGGAAAATAAGGTAGAAAAAATATATACTAGAAGCTAAAACCATGAAACAAGAAACAAAAACTATAAACTTAAAACTCGAAGTCACAAATGAGAAATCAAACACTAGAAACTACTAGAAACTAAAAACTAGAAACCAGAAGCTAAAAAATAGAATACAGAAACTAGGAACTTGAAACTAAATCTAAAAACGGACCTTTTCCGTTGATTGACTCCACTATTTTTTTTTTTTTCTGTTTCCGTCAATTCACTGCCGCTTCATAAATATTCTATTGCTCTAACAACTGTTCCCAAATCATTTTTACATCTACTGTGGCATTCCTTATCCGCTAGGAATCCAATAGCGCTGGCCTTATCTTATCGCTTTCCAAGAACTTACACACGGAGAGCGCATTCGGTGGTAAGTCAAATCATTGGATTTACCAGTTTGTGATCAACTTTAGTAGCTACCTAACCTAACCGTAATTGCGATAAAAAAAGTAATGCTAGTGAAGTAACGTAAAAAGTAGTGGCAGTGAATTAACGAAAAAGGTTTCTATAAACTATATTAATACATAAAGTTTTCTGTACCTTAATTTAACACCTCCCTCCACTAAAATATGATATTATATAAATTTTTGTAACCGACCTATTTCTACGAACGTCATGACACGTTCACCTCGTGGTTAAATATTCCCATGATACACTATAGGATTAATTTATTGAAATACTCATGCTGTCTAAGCGTACAAGAACTTAAATCTCATCAAACAAAATTTGAACAACTGGAAATTAATGTTATAGGTAAATGATATAGTTCACTCAACGTAAGTTTTCATTAAAAGGAATTAGTTCATTTGTATGAATTTTAATAACTTTTATCCGTAGCTCCAAAGTGTTAAATTCAAGGACTGTACGTTTGACGTTGATTTTAATAAGTTCATTAAGTTTTATTTATTTTCGATTTGTAGCTAATAAAATCACTGTAGGGCTGAAAGAAAAAACACTATATATTTTAAACATTTTATATTTTTAGTTAAAATATTTAATTTTGATAAATGCTATCGTAATCTAGAAAGATTTAGAAAATTATTCAGATAAAAATACGAAAACCGTATACGACTAATAATTATGAAAGTAAAATAACTTTGAAACAAATTAGTAGAAACTATCTTATTACTGTAATTTTTAAAATGTCATATCAGTATAAGATTCTTATGTTGTGAAATATTTAGAGTAGACTTCAAACATGAAACTCTACCTCAATCAATCAATTCTATATAAAAGTCAAACCACCTTGCTCACAGCCGCCCGTCATATCTGCGCCTACCATCTACCTACACCCATTCCAATTCGGAGTGACAGAGCTTCTGAGCGCGCCAAGTTTCCTACGGAGTCTAGGCGCCTATAGGGACAAAGCCATGCCTGCCAACCTGACACCCCATATGTTTGGACTGTAATCTCTGCTGCACCGGTTACTTAGCCGTCTCGTCATCTGCGTCTACCAGTTACACCTAATCCAGTCACAGAACTTCTGAGCGTGCCAAGTCTCCTACAGAGTCTAGCACGCTGTACCTATAGGTACAGGGAGTCAGCCAAGCTTGCCAACCTGACACCCCAATTTTTTTGGGCTGTCAGCTATGGTGCACCGACTACTTTGCCGTCTCGTCATATCTATACCTACCTACTACATCCATTCCGGAGTGAAAAAACTTCTGAGCATGCCAAATCTCCCATGGAATCAAGACGCCTATAGGGAGCTAGCCAGGCCTGCCAACCTGATAACTCTCACGGTCTGTCAGCTTTGGTGCACCAACTACTTTGCCGTCTCGTCATATCGGCGCCTACTTACTACACCCATTCCGGAGTGACAGAGCTACCGAGTGTGCCAAGTCTCCTACTGAGTCTAGGCGCCTATTAGGAGCCAGCCAGACCTGCCAACCTAACACCCGACGTCCTGTCAACTCTGGTGTACCGACGTTTCAGCTGTCAGTCGCAGTGATATTACTATTAAAATCTGGTTATTCTAGCTCTAATATATTGCAACAATTCTTATTGTAGGTCAAGGAGGTTTGTTAGACTGAAAACTTGCATGAAGCACTTTAAAGTTTATAATAGTAACAAACGAAACGACAACTTTACGAAGTAACCCTTTACTATTTCTTTCCATTCATAAGTTTCGTAAGAATCTGCAGAGGCTGTCGGCGATGTTGGTTTTAATCCGATGAGAAGAGTGTTATTTGCGAACCATACATACGATCACGCGTATCCAAATAAAACAGATACTACTAAACGGATTATTCCCAAACAAATTGCATTTAATGAAGAAGCGTGTTGGAATTGCTTTGCAAACTCCTAATTTATTTTATAGAAAAAATCTTTGGTTTGAAAATTTTATTTTCATCTGTTTATTTTTTTTTTTTTTTTTTTTTTTTTTTTTTAACTAGGTGTCTGTGTTCAAAATATCGAAACAAACCCAATGCGTTTAAAATGACACATCATACACAACTTTTGGTCAATAAATAACGAAAAAATATGGATTCGCAAATAATATTGTTCTTAAGAGGTTTAAAACCACCATGGCCGACAGCCTCTGCAAGCTCTTAATGAATGATATTACACGCTTTGAGGTAATAATTTAGTTATACGTTAAAATTTATTAAATTTTCCTTTCACCTACAATTAATTGTTATTTCTTTTTCCTGTAAGTTTTTTCCGATCAGGATGTTTCTCTCATATTTAAATACTTTAGTAATCTTGTTTTGGACAAAACCACAGACAACTTTATATTAAAACACAACAGAACAAGACTTACAAAGCTTTCGTCTGATTTTAGACTTTTTTTTATTTATACAACTTGTCTTCTATTATAATATTGAATAAAGAACTCGTGTTTAAAATTTAATTTGTTTTTTATTCCTTCTCAGTAGAGCTGACAGCCCGACAGACCATGTGGGTTGTCATGTTGGCAGGCCTTGTTGGCTCCCTAGTCCCTACAGGCGCCTGTAAGAAATGTGTTACAAAAAGTATTTATTGGTTAATACCGATACTTTTTGTAAAATATTTCTTTTTATCTCGTCCGTTTACCCTTAGAACACTTTTGTTCTCCTCTCTTGGCCTCTTGAGAATTAGACATGGAACTTTTCCGTCAATTCATTACCACTACTTTGGTCAGGTTATGTTGGGCTTGTTTAGATTTTGTAAGTGTTGTTTGTTATGTTAGGTTTGGTTATGTTATGTTAGGTTTGGGTTAGTATTGTTATGTTAGGTTTCGTTAGGTTATGTTAGGTTTAGTTATGTAATGTGAGTTTAGGTTTAGTTATGTTATGTTAGGTTTGGTTTACTAAAGATTATTATGATTTAATGTACAACAAATGTTATCCTAAATAAATAAATCCTTTCTAAACTTATTAAATTACGAAGATAATTATCGGATATAAGAAATATACTGCCAGGAAATTGTCAACTGAATTCATGTCAAGATTCCTTTATACCTCGAGTATATAATAATTCATTTTTATTCAAGGAAAATGCACTTTAATCAGAGATTCAGCTGCTCAAAATTACATTAATCTGATCCGAATGTTCTGATTGTGTATGGACTCCTTTTCGTGTTGAAATCATAAAATTAGTTTATCAAACTTGCCTGAAAAAAGTATTATTGAGATTTTGTTGTATTCCTAACCTTTCAAAAGTTATTAAGAATCAAAAGTTTCAAAGTGCCGCTATTTTGAAAATAATTAAAAATGATTTTTGATTTGTTTATTTCATTAAGAAAATGGTTTTATTAATGTGAAAACAAAATTTGAACTCTATAGATTAAACAGTTTTAAAAATAAAAAATGTTTTGTAAAAAATACAAAATGGTGACTGTACGGGTAGGCTACCGTAGGTGATTTGAATTTTTAAAAATACGTCTAGTTTTTGACCCACAGTCAATACCTACAAAATCCTCAGAGAGTTCAGGGACATCCTTTATAAATATTATAGGCACTAGTGGAGCAGTGCTGTAAACTTCTTGAGAACAAATTGTTTTGCAGATTCCAGACGATAGGTTCAGCTTCTTGGGAACAAATTGTTTTGCAGATTCCAGACGATACGTTCTATACTCGGTCCTCTTGATGCCGATTTGACGTCCGCTCAGTGGCCTGCCATCAGTGTGACTAGAGAAGTCTGGGGTTTTCATTTGGGTGCTAGTCAGAGTTGCGTAGGGGAGAGAACTAGTGTCAGGCTTGTCAGTTAGCTGAAAATCATACCAATACAACGTGGTTCGGATTCCACGTAAAGCTGTCGGTGCCTTGCATTGGCTGATGGTCTATTAATAAATGGCTGTTTCTAAACTCGGTTAGTAACCAGACTACACAGGTCATCTACACCAATTTCAAATTCATTTAATCGTTCATATTCGCCTTAAAATACGCACAAAGAAGTGTCAGCGTCTCTTTTATGAAAATCTAGAGAATATTGTTAATTTATTTCATAACTAGTAATATCAAATACTTTGAATATACATTGTATATTTTACTTTTCGGAGGAAGTTTACTTATATCCATTGTATACATTGTATAATTTTTTATTTCGGAGGAAGTTTACTTTGAATATACATTCAGGAAGGAAATAGAATGTTTACATAGAACTACAAGTGATATTAATTATTCGAACTATATTATAATCGATATATAATCGAACTAATCGTAAGCTATCGAAGATAGTTCAGTGCAATTAACTCCTGACACAGTGAGGAGGTCTGTGATCGGTATCGCTTGTAGTCTGTGACAGCGGTAATAGTCAGCTGAGAGATCTGCTGATAAACTGCTTTGTTATGGAGTCCAGCTGGTAGCAGTTTCCGTATCCTTTCGTACGCACATTCCCAGTCCATACTGTTCAGTTTACTCCTAGAGGAAACGTTACAAAATGAAATGTAGAATAAAGAATTTATAGGTAAATCAATAAAAATTAACCACAGTAAAAGATCAGATATGATTTCTTATTATATTGCAGACGAAGCTGTAATACCCAGCACAGTGGTAAAGTTCTTGGGTGTCCTAATTGATAGTAACTTAAAATTCCAATCTCATATTGATTCAGTCTGCAAAAAGCTTTCAACTGGTATTTTTCTTTTAAAAACTCTTTCTAAATTGTCTGAGAGAGACGTCTTACTTTCAGCTTATTATGGTATTCATCCTTTTCTGACATATGCTGTTACAACCTGGGGTCACGAGTCTGTCAGAACTAATTTTGTTTTTAAATTACAAAAGCGAGCATTAAGAACTGTTTAAAAAAACACCATAGATTTTCTTGTAGGACACTTTTCTTCGATAACAAGGTTTTAACATTTCCCTCAATATACATCCTTAATACCCTGAACTTTTACTGTATTAAACTTCATCCACAACGTTCACAAAACAATGCTCGTTACAATTTTAGAAATATTCTATTGACATTCCACGGCATAGAACTTCTTTTTTTAAGAGACATACTAATTACAATGCTGTAAATTTGTTTATTGCTCTACCTGCATCAGTTAAGGAGAATGTTGATGATGTTGTTGGCTTTGGGAAGGCGGTAAAAGGTCTTCTGTTAAGTAAATGTTATTATAGGGTTCAGGACTTCTTAACAGATCAAATAGATACTATTTAGTTGTATTTTGTAAGAATGTTCTGTTTAGATTAATGAAGCTATCATACAGTGGTTGTACTGTCAAAATAAAGTTATTTGATTCTGATTCTTATTTGTCAGTATTTTCTAAATATATCTAGATACAAATAATTTTCTTATTATATGGACAGTTAATAAACTGTTCCATATAATAAGATGTGGAACCCTTATTATATGGTTCCACATCTTTACATATAATAAGGGTTCCATATACATATATAATAAGGGTACCGTTAACAAATAATAAACGGTAATAATTATATTTAATTATCTTGTTATAATGTTTCCGTAATTTAGCAAAAGTTTAGCTAGGAATGATTGTAAAAATCCATTTTTTTTACGTTTGTTATCCAATGTACTAACAAATATAAAATTGTTAAGTAAAATTAAAAACAAACGATCCTTTACTTGAATAAGACGTTATTGTAAATAATGAAGTATTGAATTAACTCTTGGGTATTTTTTCAGTAATGAAAGTTACAAAAGAGAACATTTTAGATCATTAATAAATGTTAGTTTATTAATTCTAAAAGTATTATCTAACAATTGTGTGAACTATAATAACTAAATTCGCTCATCTTCACTCCTCGAAATTGTTTGATATTCGTCCATATTGATGTTTTTTGTCTTACAATAATAAAAAAAAAAATTAAATTATGGCTATTATAATTAAAGTAATGAAATTTAGTACTTGAGGAAATTTTTTTGGAATTGGATCGATATACCTAGAAAGAACGAGAACTAACTAAGAATTCAACTTACTTGTTTTGTCAGATCTCTGACTACTTCATGACATTCCCATTTCTTATATCCCATCAAACGGGGAACGTTCTGAAACCTTCTGTCAAAGCAATACGCAACATCGCATGGAACTGTGAGCAGCTACACGAAGTATTTGCTGATAAGAAATACATTCAAGAAAGTAATTTTGTTAAGATATTGAACTATTTAAAATCACAGCCATGAAGGGAATGTCTACAGCAGTATTTTAACAAGAACTTTATAAGAGCAAAACTCTGCGAATAAAAAATACTCAGAAAAATTTAAATTATTAATATTTGAGCAAAAATTAAAAAGTAGCCAGCATTGTGGTGTAGTGATGTTATCCGACTACTTAAGGGCCCAGATTTGTGGAGATTAAAGGATATATGTTCTGTTCTCTACTCACAACATGACGTACGTAAATGAGAAACACGCTTACCATCCTCACGAAAACGGTGGCCAGGGTAAAGGGAGTTAACGATGGCTGAGGGAGGTAACTGGGTATCAGGATTGTTGGTTATCCGATAACACTACGTTTATCCGATTCAGTGATAAAGTGTTGGTCCCTTAGTTTCTCTGGCTGTTGGGCTACAGATAAATTTCTATTTCTAAGTTATCAACAAATCATTGTTCTTCTAAATTCACCACACTCCATTACAACCCATAATCTTTACGATCAACACCGTCAAAACAAGGTAAATAAATAGATAAATAATAACACGACAACTCGTCATCACAAGCAACAAGACTGTTGTCTCTAGAGTACCTGTATGTATTCTCCACACGTCCACCTCTCCCCTCCCGCACCGGATCGTTCTTTTAAGTCTGTAACTCGAAGGCTCTAAAACATTTCTGGACCTCTAGTTTTACTAATAATTATGGCCACTGAAAATACACGGTGTTTCAAAATACACGGTGTTTCAAAATACACGGTGTTTCAAAATACACGGTGTTTCAAAATACACGGTGTTTCAAAATACACGGTGTTTCAAAATACACGGTGTTTCAAAATACACGGTGTTTCAAAATACACGGTGTTTCAAAATACATGGTGTTTCAAAAAGAATGACCCGATTTTAAATAGCTATATTTATTAGAAACAAGGACTTTAACGAAATATATTGAACAGTCAAATACTCACAAAAGAATAAATTTTACAAGTATTGCAGTAGACGTTCACCAAGCTGCAAATGAAGTATATTTGCAACATTATTCTTTTGTGAGTATTTTGGTGTCAAATATGTTTGGGTAAAACCTTTGTCTCTAACAAATGTAGCTATTTTAAGTCGTGTCATTCTTTTTTGAAATAACCTGTATATGTAGCCTACTAATAACAACTAAAATTCATAATAAATATGTTTAACTATAAAAAAATTAAATAAGTTGTTACTATTTGCAAATTTTGCTAAATTGACGTTTATTATGTCATTAAATCTAACATCGTAACATTTATTTTGAGTGAGTTACTGCGAACTTTTTTCAAATTAGATGACAAACCATCTGTAAGTGTTATCTGTACATCTTACCTCAACATTATCACCATTATTTATTGTTTAAGTTTGTCTGCCGAAATTTATATCACTAACCTTATTGGAAGACTGCAGTCGTCGTAATTCTCTCTTTTTATGCTTTGATGTAATCTACCCAGAAAATATTTACGTACGCTATCAGCCGAGCTAAGATACGACTGACCATACTGAGGACAGTAATGGGCCCTATAAGTCGTTATGTTACATCTACATCCATCTGATAGACGATATCAAATTTACTACTTGTATTTAGTACAGGTAACCTTTGAATTGAATATTTTTTAGTTATTAAAATGTAAATGATGTTCTCTTCTCTATTCTAGAATGATTCAAGGGTCAACATTTTCATAACTATTTAATCAGCATCCATCTTCTGATTATGGTTCGTGCTACTATTGTTGTAAACCCTTGCAATCTTAAAAATGGCTGATCATACAAACTTCCAAAACGGTTCAAAAATACCGAATTGAAAAATAAAATAAGATTATAAAACGGTACGTGCGATAAAAATCTTGTGATTTTATATCACATGATAATTTAACAAACATCGATGTGGGGTCATGTCTAAGCAAATCTCGAGGCTCAGCACTTCAAAACTAGTTTCAACTGAGCATTTTGGCGTTGCCGAATCGTGCGCCTGGAAGTATTTAAACAGTGCACTAAAGGTTTATTACTGTGGACGTATTGAAGAGCTAATCATTCATGTTTTCTATCTAAATTCAAACAATTTTTTAATACCTTTTGCCAAGAGGGTTTTGGAACTCCCACTACAGGTTTAAAAATTCTATAGCTTTAAAAGGTTGTCAAATTAAAAAACAACTTATTTCAAGGATTTACAATTATGTAAATTTAACGTATAATAAGCCTGAAGAATGTAACGTGAAAATGAAAGCCACCCACTATACTGGTGATTTGCAGGATGTACTTATCACATTTCTAGTAACTGTGTGTGATTTATCAGCCTTTAGTTGTAATATGTATACCTGTCATTCATAGCTAATAAGTCCCCTAATACGAAGTGGAAGTCCAACTGCATGACGTGGCAACACCGCGTCCGGTGGCTCGGTCGTTCGCGCGTGTTATGGCACTTCGATGTTTGTTGAAATATCACGTGATATAAAATCGTAGTATAGTTTTATCGCATTTACCTTTTTATAATCTTACTTTATTTTTCAATCCGGTATTTTTTAACCCCTTTTGGAAGTTTGTATGATCAGCTATTTTAAAGATTGCAAGGGCTTACAAAAATTGCAAAAGACCATTTTTTAAAGTGGTAAAAAAATCTAGAATTTGGACAGACTACAAAAAAGCCTTCTTCACCTGTGGTTAAAGTTTCACTCACTTATCTTTAGAACTTTTTGTTTTAGGAATTTTAAAAGTTGAGCTTTATTAAAAAAGTGCTAAAATTTCGTGTTTTTTTAAATAATACCTGCTATAAAAAAATTCTTAAATTCTTCAAAGACACATGTAAGTTATATGAAATTACGTTGAATTAAATAGGCTAAATTTTTGTGTACAACAAGACGGAATCAAATGAGCATTTATTTTGTAGCAGTGGTTCAAACGTGAGTACATTGCTTTTTCAATTCCAATAATAGTATTGCTACATCATTTAACATGGTGTTTTTTTTTTTATAAATATTTATGAAGGACAATTGAAAAACATTGTATTTTTCATTATTAAGACGCTGATCGTACAGATATGGGTGAAAATGAGGGGCGAATGAGTGTAGTATTGTAACTAACCAATGTCAACTTCCTCAGAAAGAGCTATTTACTAATAGCCCAATAGCTAGGACAAATAAGGGACCTACAGTTTCACGTGGCTACCTGACAACACTGATTCTCAGTTCTCTTTCATACACAACATTTGGACACTGACTAGCACCCAACACGGACACTTCAGACTTATCTAGTAGTTTTCACGTCGATAGCAACCATCAAGTGGACGCCGTGTCAGTATTAATACTACCAAGCAAAGTACCTTCCACTTAAATACTCCACATCACTTTTCCTCGTAGTAGTCGGACTACAACGCTGCGTCAGTACTGCCAACATGCTTTTTTATCCGTTGTAAAGTTATTTATAAATTCTCAACTACTTTAGAAAGCAGGGAACAATAAATATCCCGCTTACTTTCCAGTAGTGACCCACAATTTAAACAGATTTGCTTTGTGAACCAACCTACGCCATGTAGATATTTACAGCTCCACCATATGTGTAACGGTCTAGCCTTGATTTTGTTATCGTTGTATGAACCAGTAACTATTTCTGTATGAGTATAAAATAGATAATACATGTTCCATATTTAATGGGACAGGTAAATGTTTTACTGTCTATTTTTATGATTATTAAGATGTTAAAGTGTTACGATATGGACGATTTGGGTTGTAAGTAGGTGAGATAGGAAGATGAACGAGTTTAGTTACCAATTAAAAAAAAAACTAGTTTTATAATACCATATATTTTAATATGTTACGTTTATTAATCATAGCATTTGTTGTATCATTTTTGATTCGGGTTGTTATTATAGTTGTTTATTTATAACAAAAAAGTGAATGCTCAATAGAAGGATTTTATATGAACTATGGGCTCTGCTTAAATACTTTGTTTTAGTTGATTATCATGTTTAACTATATTACGTTTTGCCTTCAAGAGACTCGAGTTGGTTTTCTGTCTCAAATATCGAGCATTTTAAGCCCGGTGACGTAAAGCTATAAGGGTTTTATGGCAAACCCTTCCTTAAGGACATAAACCTTAATGACTCACGGCTTTGGGACTGCCTAGTCTGTCTGGGAGTGAGAACTTAGGCTTCTGTTGTTGTCATCACTTTAAAAACATTGGTTTATTTCCTTGAAATGCCAAATTTTTACTTTCTGTAATTAAGTAAACTCAATAGAAACTATATAAATTATTGAAGTGTTGTATTTTGTTGTTTTATGTTAGTTTGTGTGAGAGATTAGCTAGGTAGTTATGTGAGAGGATATCAAGGAAGTTATGTGAAGGGTTAGCAAGGTAGTTATGTGAGAGACTAGCTAGGTAGCTATGTTAGGTATGTGAGAGGCTAGCTAGGAAGTTATGGTGGTAATGTGAGAGGCTAGCTAGGTAGTTATGATGGTAATGTGACAGGCTAGCTAGGTAGTTGTGGTAGGTATGTGAGAGGCTAGCTAGGTAGTTATGGTGGTAATGTGAGAGGCTAGCTAGGTAGTTATGTGAGAGGCTAGTGAGATAGTTATGGTGGTAATGTGACATGCTAGTTAGGTAGTTGTGGTAGGTATGTGAGAGGCTAGCTAGGTAGTTATGGTAGGTATGTGAGAGGCTAGCTAGGAAGTTGTGGTAGGTATGTGAGAGGCTAGCTAGGAAGTTGTGGTAGGTATGTGAGAGGCTAGCTAGGAAGTTATGGTGGTAATGTGACAGGCTAGCTAGGTAGTTATGTGAGAGGCTAGCTAGGTAGTTATGTGATAGGCTAGCTAGGTAGTTATGTTAGGTATGTGAGAGACTAGCTAGGTAGTTATGTTAGGTATGTGAGAGACTAGCTAGGTAGTTATGTTAGGTATGTGAGAGACTAGCTAGGTAGTTATGTTAGAGGCTAGCTAGGTAGTTATGTTAGGTATGTGAGAGACTAGCTAGGTAGTTATGTGAGAGACTAGCTAGGTAGTTATGTGAGAGACTAGCTAGGTAGTTATGTGATAGGCTAGCTAGGTAGTTATGTGATAGGCTAGTTAGGTAGTTATGTTGGGTATGTGAGAGACTAGCTAGGTAGTTATGTTAGTGAGATTAGTTTCTATTATCTCATACTAGGTCACTACCAGAAGCTAGACAATGTCATGAGAACAGTCTCATTTTGTAATTATTATTCAACAGTAAGAAGCCAATAATAGAGATATGAGAACATATAAGGGGCAAATAAATAAAATAGATCAAATGAGTAGATATATACATAAAACTAGTATACATAAAATTAGTGTAGTCATTGTTACTAACTAATGTCGACTGTTCCACAACAAGAACCATTCATTGATAGCCCACTAGTCAGGGCAACCAAATAACTTACAGCTTTACGTGAAATCCGAACCATGTAGTATTGGTCTGGTTTTAGCTAACTAATAAGCCTGATACTTAATTCTCCTCATATACAAAATCTGAATCTTGACTACCATCCATCATGGACACCTCAGACTTCTATAGTAGTGTCTACGTCGATGGCAACCATTGATCGGATGCCGTGTTAATAGTACAGGAACGAATATAGAACATATCACCTACAATATCCTCAACACTTTGTCCCCAAGTAGCTGGGTTAAACTGTTTTTTAATTATATTTTTAAGGGTGTTTAGGACATACAGTTTAGTTAAGCTTGTTTTGTGAGCCTTTTGTTTTTTCCGTTACACTAATAGTGTTAACATGCACATAGCAGAATCTTTACATTCTGAGTTGTTATTCAGTTGAAGAAAGTAAAGTGTAATTGTAATTGTATTGCATGTTTATGAAAAATCACATTAAACTTTTGTTATCGTAGAAAAAACCTGACCCCATTAGTAACAAAACATAATTGTCAGTGGGGTCCAGCTTACGCCAAAAATAAAAAAACAGAGGTCACTATCTTACGGCCGCAGCGAACGCCTCAGTGCAGGTTAAAAATAATTTACAACTAATTTACTCTTTATAAATCTGTAATAGTAATCACTACATTATGTTTATCCTTGAGGATTTGGGAGGAATAAGGGAGGGACTGACAAGGTGCTGTCTCTGCCATCACATGGCAAACTGGAGAAATAGCTACTCGTGACACGTTCAGTGCACTTGGATGCGACCTCTGTTTCATTCTTCCCTGTGACTATACATGTAATATATATGTTTTAAATACATATAATTAATTTAAACGCTATTATATTGTTATTATATATTATTATATATGATTATAGTACAATCAGTGGCATTTAGAATAGAATAATATTTTATTTTACCAACAATTACAATATTTACAGTGTAAGTTTTACAGAAAGGTTAATACTAGTTATGGTAAATTATTCAAACCGTAAGTTGGTCTTTGTAAGACATGAAACCCTGAGCTTCTGATGAAAAACATATTCAAGTTCTTATAATCATATAAGTGGCGTAGTGGAAGAATTCCAAGTTCAAGAAAAATTGGCCATGCATGTTCAAGTCTTCCCTTCGAAATTACCCTTATGAAACGTTTTTGAACAATTACTAGGGGGTAAAGATAATAAGATTAGGAACTACCCCAAAAAGATATTCCATAGCCTTGAACCAAACAATGCATTACAAACATTAACTAACTATTTTTTAGGACACAAATGACGAAGTAAATAAAATTTCCTAATTCTATTAAAAAACTCTTTTTTTAATTTGGCAACATGTTACTTCCTTGGCAATGCATTCAGTTGGCCAATAAATAAAAGTGGCCAGCATAAGCTAGTTAATTCATGTTAGATATTAAATATTTAGAACTTGTGATTCAAGGATTGTTTGCCAAGGAGGAGCATACATTTTTGAGGAATTTTACTTTATTCATTTTATTTAATAGTACTATTCAATTTGTTAAAATGTACTTATGGTTTACTAATTTGTTAACAATAGCCCTTCTTTTAAATAGCATAATGTGTGATGATACATATACTGTACAAGTGAACGTCACACAACACAAATATGCTACAATACATGAAAAAAAAAACTCAAATATACGACAGTGAAACTAT
The DNA here is from genome assembly GCA_035578905.1 of Stictocephala bisonia. NCBI lineage: Eukaryota > Metazoa > Arthropoda > Insecta > Hemiptera > Membracidae > Stictocephala > Stictocephala bisonia. The sequence continues at coordinate 259,608 of JAQJVL010000904.1, read as the reverse complement.
AAAATATTTAATGATTCTTTTGTGAATCCCTCTGGTTTGAGAAAGCAAACGTGGTTTGCCGAAATCATTCACCATAGTATTTTTGCATGTTGTACTTATATTGCAGTATATTTGAGCATTTTGTGCTTATATTTTAATATATTTGTCTATTTTGTACATATATTGAAATAAATTTTGTGTGCATCTTGAAATACTATTGTAGTATATTTTTTGTATTTTGTGCTTATACTGTTGTATATTTGAGCATTTTGTACTTGAATCGAGGTATATTTGTGCATTTTGTGCTTATACCGTTGTATATTTGACCATTTTGTACTTGAATTGAGGTATATATGTGCATTTTGTGCTTATGTTTTATTATATTTGTCTATTTTGTACTTTTACTGTAATATATTTATACCATTTTGTACTTATATTGTAGTATATGTGTGCATCTTGTACTTTAACTGTAAAATATTTGTTGATTTTGTGCTTATATTGTTGTATATTTGAGCATTTTGCACTTGAATTGTGGTATGTTTGTGCATTGTGTACTTATATTGTTATATATTTGTGTTTTATGACGTTCACCTGTACCGTCAACTTTAACATATAAGAGCATGGTTATTTTTTTGTATCTTATCGCAATGTTATATTATTTACTATAACTCTAACTTTGTATTTCAATTATTTTCTCCACTAATATGAACTATTTAGGTTAATCTGTCAGTATTAAAATATATGATGTTTCACTTTATTGTTATATTTGTACGTTACATTTTATAAATAATATTTTCTTAACATTTAGGTGGGCATCATCTATAATCCTTTCTCCGCAGTTAGTGTTGCCCCAGGTATAGGGGGAGGAGGAAGGAGGTGGAGCTCTGCAGGGGGAGATTTATCGAGGCACGCTATGAAACTAGTCTCAATATTTTAAGGACATTTTACTCTCCAAAGTGTTCTAAGTTTTAGCAGATTTGCCTCCAATGTTCATGAACTAATTAAAAAGAGACGCATATTAGGAAGTACTAAAAAATTAATTAAACGTTGGTACGATTAAATATCTTTTTTGGGTTGCAATTCAGAAACTTTCCTTAACAAAATAAATTGATATCGAGCCTGTTTGTACTAAAGGAAACATAAGTGTAAATAAATTTGAATTCTTAGAATATAAAAATTCGTTGAGCCTCTAGGTTGAGTGTATGAGCGTTTTATTATTTTTAATATTATTAAGTTCTACCTTGTTAGGTCTTTTGCAATTGTATGTATATTAAAAATGTTCAATACACAGTTAAAAGTGTTTATGTTTAGTTATAAACAGTATTAAAAATAATTATAACAGAATATTTATTTGCAATATATTACAGTAAACAAAAGAATAAATGATAATATTGTATTATTTTCTGAGGAGAAATTATTGATTCATTGGACGAATAAATTGGTTCATTGAGTGATAATATTATGTATTTTATGTTTTGTGTGTTTAAGGAGGCTTACACGAATGGGCATAACACTCGTGTACAGATGGATAGTTCAGAAAACATTTAAAATTTCAAATGACCACCAATTTTACTATATGACTGTGGTTTATGTTATTCTGTTTCATACAACTGTTTACAATATTAGATTACTATTAAAATTTAATATTAATTATTATTTTGTAAAATTTATAATACGAATTGATTAATTATTACAAATAATTTCACTTGTTGTGATAATTTACTACGTTTTTTATGTAACTAAGTTTTTTATGATTATGGAATTCATGGAAAAAATTTCGTATCGTAATAATTATTACTTAAAAATTATTTATGGTAGAATAATTAACTAAAGTATGATTTTGTAAAAACCAAATTTATTAAATAAATCCTTGCTTAAAAAATACAGTAAATCTGTTTGTTTCGAAGATTACAGAAAATAACCAGAAGCTATCTTAAGACGAGAAGGGCGTTGAATATCAGCAACTTGACACACGGAAAGTTAAGACGAGAAGGACGTTGAATATCAGCAACTTGACACACGGAAAGTTCTACCAAGAGTACAACTTGTCATGCCGCCGTATTCATGCTCTGAGCTTATCGTCTTTCTTACGTCTGAACTGTCATACCTTTAAATTGATTCTTTTTCATGGATTAACTAAACAATGTAACGTTTAAGTCTTTAAATATTTCAATTTAATTAAAAATATTTTAAATAAATATTATCATGGTACTTATTCGTTTTCTTCTTTTGCTGCTGATGATGGAAATAACGGATAATTTGAAATCGATAACAGCGTAAATCGATTTAATTGCAAGGAATTTGATTATATCTTAGGCTTTTCCAGATTGCATGTAAGTAAATAAATCGATTCGAAATATCTGGAGTTCTGTATATAAAGTTTAACAGCTATAAAGCGTTGTGGAGACTGTAGGCGATACGTTCTATGCTCGGTCTTATTAATACCGACATGGCGTCCTCTCAATGGTTGCCATCGACGTGAACACTACTAGAATAGTCTGAAGTGTCCATGTTGGATGGTAGTCAGGGTCCAAATGTTGGATAGGGAAGTAATCTGAGTAGCAGGCTTGACAGTAAGCTGAAAATAAGACCATCACTACGTGGTTCGGATTCCACGTAATCTGTAGGTCACTTAGTTGCCCTGGCTATTGGGCTATTAATTAATGGCTCTTTCTAAGTAAGAGTCGATCTTAGTAAGTAACAATGACTACAGTCCTCCATCCACACTCCTTTGCTCAATGTATTCGGCCATATCTCTGCGATATTAATAATAATAGTACATAATTGCCTTTAACATATATAGCTCCTTTTACATATATGCACTTAACAGGTACAACAGAGACATTTAACAGGAACAGTATTCTAATAACCAGTCGTAACAGCTTTAACAGGGCTTGTACTCACGGCTGTTACATATATAAATAACTGTAGCACCAGTTACTTTCATTCATATAATTAATTGGTTACAGCTACAACAATTGTTTTTATAGACAAACAGATCGATGAATGCAGTGACATTTACGTAGCTACGATTTGGAATTCTAGAATTTCTGTACTCGTACTTTCTTGAAATTACAAGAATTCTGATTTTTTGTGCTTTATATGTAAAATATTAAATCTGTACACGTAACTCTTCTCCCTGTTTGTGTTAAGTATTAATTTATTCTTTACTATACAACTGTAAGTATAATAATTGATTTGTATAAACACAGAGATTGATTTTTCATCCAAAGTAAAATTTTGTGTCTCAAATTATCAGCTGTTTTTGTGCAGCGCTAGTGTAGTGCCGTGTAAATGTAATGCAGTTTTAACCAGCTGTGCTTGCGTGCCTCACTAACTAACCAAATTACTGGCACAAATATTCTTTATTTATAAATAATATTCTACCAGTAAAAATAACATCATATTTTTTTAATAACCGAACGATGAAGTGAAGTCAGTGTTTTAAGTAATTTATTAAAGTTCCAGAACTCGTCATTGGGTAACCCCCTGGAGACAAAATGTTGGCCTGTGAGATGGTGCGACTCAACTGGAGGCAAACTTTCTCCAGTTTAATGTCTTGGTCTGGTGATCTTGCCAATTACAGTTTACTGCTTGACGGAAATTAACTTAGCTTTACACAAACAACTGTAAAATTTATATTGGAATATAAGCTTTCCAACGCACAATAAATGTCTCTACTTTTAAATAGTTATAATTTGCCGATTTTCTAATACAGACATATTACATTTGTGTAATAATTGTTTAGTGTAAGTAATTATTTTAATTAATTACACCCTAAAGTATTTATAGCTTTAAATGGTAACTAAAGGGTGAAACGAATTTATATTTTTCACCTTCAGTAGAATACCGTTTATATAATAGCGAGATATCTGGGAAAAGGAATTGAAAAAGACAATCGGTGAGTGATACTTTTTTTTTAATGAGGGGTTTATTTCTTACGTAATGGTATTGGATTTCTTATTAGCTTTTAGCCAGTGCGGTTTAAATATACAAGGTCATTCTCAGAATTCAAGAACTACTCTAACTAATTGGTCAAGGTGCGCAGGTGGTTAAAAGTCTAGTGCATTGACGAATTGCGGGGCTTTGTTTAAAGCAGGTAGGCGGAGGCCAGGCCTATAAATCGTATCGTATGGCGAAAATGTAAAGTAAAAGTAAGAATATGACGTAAAACCTAAATCTAACAATGGACATTTTATAACTTGAAAACTCTGATTCTTATGACTCATGAATTAGACGCGTCATATGCCAATTGTGGTGGCTAAGCTATGTTTAACGCATGCATAAAAATAATTTACAAGAAAATCAACCAATGAAAATTCAAATACAATTTTGAAATTAGGCTATTCCATTCACAGGTTATATTATTTTATCCATGCGATGGATGGTAAATCTTATGTGATTATAATTAAATAACTGGTTATTGTAAGATAATAAGTCAGTAACTGGTACACAGTTGTACGTTAGTGCAATGATTGTAATAAATATAAGTTTGACAACAATGTAACAGCTGATATTTATATGATCAGCTGACGGACCAGTATTATGCATTATGCAAGGCTTCCTTCAAACATTTCATTTCAATAATGTAGTGTCATTTCTGGAGCTAGGGCATTAAATATTCAAAATTATACTTTATTGCGATTACATGCCTATCATAGTAATCATTTACTAGTGGTGTAAAAAGTACTATTTTATCATACAAAATATATTTAATTGTGAAACTACGGTAAAGAAAAAAATAACAAAAGTTATAAAAATTAGTAATGGAAACTGGGCTATTAAAAAATATCCTTGGGCTAATTGTATTTATTTTGTCCATTTTGCCCATTATTATTATTTGTATTTATTTTATGGTAACTAAAATGTATTAGTTAAAGTCTACGTCATAATAACATAGTAAAACACGGTTATTTATCAGTTTTACAATCAAAAGTTACAGTTTGTAACTATTTGAGTGTCCATACATTAAACACTTCGAATATTACGGGGAAAATGCAAAGAATAAAAAAGTTTTAAAATCACATTTCGTATCAGGAAAAATCATTGAATATATAATGTTACACAAGAAAAAGTTAATTTGTGAACCATTTTGGAAAATTTTGTTTTTTTTTGTAAATCGCTAAATGCATATATATTTATTAATGAGGAAAAAGTATGTGAAGTTCCCCATTTAAAATTTGTTGTGTCTCTGAAGGTGCAAAAGATTCCGTTTTTTGCACACTTAAAAAAATAACTCTGTATAGATAACAGCTTTCTTTGTTATATCAAAAAAATAAAAGTACGAAAACATTACTAACCCTATAAAAGAAGTAGGTGAGACCCCTGAACGCTTCGCGTGCCAAACCCCACTCACTGCGCTCGTCTTTACCTCGGCCTTCGACCAGTGAGTTTAGCAAAATGTGAAGGAGTGAGTGATAAAGTCTAGCTTTATTATATATGTATATTATATACAGTGTGTAACAAAGGTGAGGTTGGCTATGCGTTTTCAGATCCTATGTTAAATTCTAATCTAAAAAATGAAAAATAATATTTTTCCAATTTCCGCTTCGTTTAGCAGCTAGACGCCATTTTGTTTTTTCTTTCATAAAATAATTTGTTTATTTCTTGTTATCTTTGCGATTGTTACAAAACTCGGTAAATGGGTTCATGCTAGAAGGCAGTACTTGATAAAAAAATATTTTAAATTTATCTTGATTATTTTCTAAATTTATCTTGATTATTTTCAAAATTACAGCCATTTTGATTTTATTAATACAAATATCTAAAAGTACACTGGTTTCATAAAAATTAATGTTATAAAATTAATTGTATTTTGGTTTAGAGATTGTATGTGTTTTAATTTAAATGGAAATATTGTATACTCTATGTTTTAAAAATTATTTGTTTATTGAATGAAGGTTTTATTGTATTTTATTGAATTAATTATTGTATTGAACCTAGAATAAAGCTATTATTATTATTATGGCATAGGCCTACCGTATTTACTGGCATAATACGTACTCTTAATCAAGGCGTCCAGACACAGGACACTTCACATTATTAATTTTCTATACATATAAATTCTAAAAGTCATGTTATAATGAATTACTTCAAAAAATTTTTAATTTTTATAATTTAACTGTTAAATGAAAATAAAATTTACAATTTCACTAAACACTCAAATTACTACGTCTCGTATATTTTATATCTTAGCTTTCACATTGTTACATTTTGCCATGGTTTTAAAATTGGAGATAACAGAATATATCTACTGTAATGATGTTTTCATAAATATCGACCGAATCATAATAATAATAAAAAAAAAAATTCAACTCTTCAATCTTGATGCCAAAAATCGTGTAATACCTCACAATCTACGTTACAATGTTATTTTTCAACAACTATATTAGTAATGTTTTACAAAATATGTTTTACAAAAAGTATTGTACAGTATAGTAATTTTTATTAAAGTTGTTAGTATCTAATATTAACAAGTTTTAGGCCTATGTACATATTAACGTAATTTCTTAAATTAGGCCTAAGAAGTTAAGAGTGATCACCTCTTATAAAATAATGTAACTAAATATCAAGCAAATTTCTTCATAACAGAACAAATAAATTATTTGTTGGAGGCTAATTTAACCAGATGGTATTACGGCCGGCAGGATGTACATTCATGGAACTAACAACCATTATCACCCTCTTTGTCTTACCACGTGGAAAGCATCGTTGTGTATTCCACCTAAAATATGGAACTCCCTGAAGGACGAAATTCTTTCAGTATGAAAAGGTGTGCTTACAAACAGTCTTGCAGAATTTCGGCACAAGTTTTACTTATAAAATAGTGAACGGCTTGACTTCCACTGAGTGACTTCCACGATCTAGCCAGTGGCCGGACAGGCAAGACCCAAAACTCAGGTAGCCTGTCGAAGTTCGACCATAGAGAACCTCGGGGGCCTAGAAATAAGCCGCTTAGGAATTTCTTGACCAATTGCTCAGCTCACCCCTGCCCCCTTTAGCAACACTGTACAAAATATACATCCATAAAATTACATAGTTCAATTTGTGATTTAACTTTTTAACGTTGAAATAAACTGAATATAATATAAACTAATAAATATTTGTGTGTTACAGAAAATAAATGTTGTACTTAATTAGTTATTTAGCTAGCGATAATAAGATCACAGTATTAAAAAAAATAAAATGATTTGTTACTAGTACAGTATATTACTTGAATAAAAACTTTATTCTAGTTACAATATTTACGAAATTAAACAAATTGTTTTAAAGAAAATATTTAAAAAATTTGTCCTATAATATTGATTTGATCAACGGTAATTAATATAGTTTCTTTTTGTTTATCCATTGTACATTACTTAACCTAAAAGTGATTTAATACGAAATGGGAAAAGCAAGATGAAGTAATTAAGGAAAGATATAATTATTTTATTTGATCAAACGAATAAAACATTTCGATAATAAAATCAAATTTGTTATATAAAACAAAATAATACAGGGAGGGCTTAATGTATTAAACGTTTTTATCGTAACACTGTTACATAATTTAAAACTGGTTTCGTGATATATGCATATTTTTCCCTTAAATAGATTATTTTTTATGCAAGCCATAAATCAATCCTTTATCAGCACTAGTGGCGCAATGCTGTAACCTAGCTTCCTGGGACAAAGTGTTGTGGAGATTGTAGGTGTTAGGTTCTATTCTCAGTCCTCTTTATACAGACATGGCGTCGGTTCAATGGTTATTATCGACATGCTTACTACTAGAGAAGTTTGGAGTGTCCGTGTTGGGCGGTAGCCAGGGCCGGGATGTTGTGTAAGGGAGATAACTGAGTATCAGGCTTATTAATTAGCTGAAAAACAGACCAACACTACGTGGTTCGAGTTCCATGTAAAGCTGTAGGTCCTGTAGTTGCCCTGGCTATTGGGCTATTAATAAATGGGCATTTTTGAACATAAGTCGAACAGTTAATAACCGGACAACACAGGTCATAAACACTCATCCACCACTCTTATAATCATTTATATTCGCCTAAAAATACGCAAAAAGTTGTGTCGTCTTCTTATATTTGATATGAGAATAAACAGAAGTCACTAAAATCACGTTTCTTAATAATTGTTAATTATCTATGATAGCAAAATTATATAATTATGTTTTCCATATTTAAGTGAATTTCATTCACATAAATAGGTTTTCCCGGGAAAAGTGTTGCTATTTTGTATTTGTTTGGTATTCAGCCGGTCGGTCGAGAGCCTTTTATCCTGGGGTTATAAATTAGGGCTCAGCACGCAATATCCTAACTTGTATAAAGCGCTTCCGGTCGTAAGTTTAGGGTTAATTTCCGGCCAGAACTTTAACTCTGGATGTCAGGCGGGGGCCAAAACTCTTCTTAGTTTTGTAAAAAGGTTATATATTTTTCTTACTAAGAGAACTGATTTTTATCAACACGTATAAGATTATCTTATAACATTATTCATCTATAAGACGCAGATCGTAGAGTTATCGGCGAATACGAGGAGTGAATGAGTGTGATGAGTGTAGATGAACGAGTGTAGTCATTGTTACTATCTGAGTTCGACTTAGCTCAGAAAGGACTATTTATTAATAGCCCAATAGCTATAGGCAACTATGCGACCTACAGCTTTACGTGGAATCCGAACCACGTAGTGTTGGTCTGATTTTCAGCTAACTGACAAGTCTGACACTCAGTTCTCTCCCCTACACAACATCCGAACCTTGACTACCATTTAACACGGACACTCCAGACTTCTCTAGTAGTGTCTACGTTGATGGCAACCAATGAGCGGACCCCGTGTCGGTATTAAGAGAACCGAGCATGGAACCTATCACCTACAATATCCCAAACACTTTGTCCCCAAGTAGCTGGGTTACAGCACTGCGCCACCAGTGCCGACTAAATTTCGTAAAACAGTTTTTGTTTTACGAAGTGATTAACCCAGCCTCTAAATATAACCTAAAAGTGTTATATTTCTTTCACTACTTCTTTCACTATGTTACGTTATAAAGTAACTATGTTAAACATAACGGTAATAAATGTAAATGAAACAGAAATACCGTACCAGGTCATAGCCTACGATAGTTATCTTTACTTATAATTAAATTGTGAGCAAAACCACCAAAACGTACTCCTAAATCAAATATATTAAAAAATGATTGATTCCCCAAATTATTATATTATTTTCATTATTAGGTAGTGAGTTAATTTTCCATCTATTGTATGTCTCATTAGTCCAACAAGTACAGATTTTTTTACAAAAAGGTCCATTTTGTTATTTATTCAGTAAACATGTAAAATTTTATCAGCTTATCTGAATATCTTTTATAATTTTTATTCCTAACAAATATTAGTTATCTAATACGTGAACAGCCACTTTAAAACTCTTTAAAGACTTTTTTGGAACAATATTGCCGTTTAATTAGATAATATTTATTATACAAAAAAACTCTTTGGTGTGTACAAATAGTTGTTAGTTTTCGTTATAAAGAAAGTAAAAAAAAAAATACCAGACTATTATTTAGGATTGCCACAAAAGAGTATGACCGTCCAAACAAGAGCTGTAGCTAGCGGTTTTCTATTTCCATGTGTACAGATGGCCATAATGGAGTCTGGTCGGATTACCATAAAACTGCCATTAGAGACCAATAACCTGCCCAAAGTGAGTCATGGCCTTTTGTACCAGACTCTCTGTTTTTAAAATATACTGAATTTTTTATTTGTACACAAAGGTACTAAGTTACGTAATATTATTTTTATATTTAGCTTAATCATTTTATTTTATAGTTATTAGGAACATTTATAATTATTTTATTGTTTAAATATTTGAGTTTTTAGTGTTTTATGTGCAAAATAAAAATATAGAAAATAAATATACGATTTTATAATTTTCAGTGGATTAGCTAGCGTTAAGGTAGAAGGAGTATAGTTATAGGGGCTGCAATTAAATATCAAGTCCGTTTGCTTTAAGTACATTAACTGAATTTTAATTCATAATTAAATCGGACAGTAAGCGATCTGCGTGTAATATTTAGCGCATGTAGAGTGGTTTCGGCAGCAGAGTGGAATCGTTCCACCACTGAGCTGCTTTAGTTCACAGGTGTGACTAACATCCGCCTTCAAGTGCTCAACTTTTACAACAGTGTTTAGTTGAAAAACATAACTGTAATGAACTGTACGTGGTTGTTTTTTTATTTATTTATTTTTTTTTTATTTATTATTCACATTATTTTACGTTGTGTTATTGTTATTATTAATTGTTATTTGAATACTAATTGAACATTTAATTTAATATTTCTAAGATCAATTCGTTAGTGTTAATCAAAACAACCAATGGTCACCACTGTTATTGACGTAGTGGGTGGGGATTGTTACTGCTGCCTACCGAGTTTTTATTTGGCACGTGAACATTATATGCAATAACACAGTGTGGGGGAAGGGTAATTAAGTTTCTCTCTCTCCTTCCCTCCCTCCCTTCCTCTCTCATATTTCCACCACTCAGTTCATCTCTCTTGCACAGGTGCATTCACTTTTTCATGCAAAACAAGATACTTTAGCAGATCGTCTTTAACTATAATTTTGTGATTATTATAAATGAGACATATTGGATGTTGAATGGCAAATTTTGAAATTATTTAACATATAATAAATAATAACTTAGTGACCACCCCTGCACTCTTCGCGTGCCAACCCCATCACTCGCTGCGCTCGTGTCACCTTGGCCTTCGGTCTAGGTCTGTGACTCATGCCTATATTAACAGCAGGACTATTAAAATAACGGAAGATTTTTAATATTTTTTTCACATCTGTTTTTATTACGTATAAAAATCAAACGAGTTTTAATCCACACTAAAAGTACGCAATATGTACACCAGCATTATCATTAAAAACGTAAACTGCTGTTTATGTTTTAATATAGTCTAAAAATTACAGTGATAGAAATTACAGCATCTTTTAGGGAAAGTAAAGTAACGGCGAGTTATTTTTTTACTTTTTTAATGCTTTTACCACCGTCTTCAACCATTTAGCTTTAATATAAATCTAATGAAACTATAAGTTTAAAAATTAAATAATTGTGCAAAGTAAACCTGAGTTAATTGATCATTATGTGCATATTTTTGTAATAAGACAACCGGAAAGTTGATAAGAAGCCCACACACAGCGATGTGGAACAATTGGGTCGATTTAAAAATATATGGCCAAGTGCCGACGAACTGTGGCTGACCCAATAATGGGGGCTGTAGGGCGCGTATTTACATACAGATTGACTGAGCGGCACCGGGGATTAGAGGGGTTAGGGGTTCGATTACTATACATCGATAGTTGAACAAACCCGAGTCGTGTTGCACAAGGTTACTCACAACGAGAGAAATAAAAAAAGGGTATTGAAACAAATGCTATGACAAACTATTTTGTGAGTGTTATTTATCAACATTGGATCGATCATGATTGTTAAATTTGTTGTAGATGTTATCCAAATTGGGGTTAGATAAAAATTGTTTAACGTCAACCTATGTTATGTTAAATACCAAATTATATTTTTTGTATTTAAAGTTTCAGTTATTTATTACACTTTCCAAAGACCGACAAAAACTAATTTAGTTAAAAAAATAATTTGTTCATAATTGGTAAACTATTATCGGATATTTCCAATACTTCAAGTTTTTTAAGGAACAAGCACAACGTTTCGGTAGGTGTAAAACTCTAGTCGTCTTCAGTGTTACATTTACAACTGTTTTTCCTTCTTAATAATTTTTTAGCAATCATGAAAAATATTTTTTACTAATTTTTAAACTAAATTAGTTTGTTATCTCAAAACCGCAATGAAGAATTGAACATTTAAATATAAAAACTGTTTAATTTTTAGAGACCATCGATTTAGTATGCAGCTTGACATAGGTTGGTATTAAACAATCTTTACATAACTTAATTCCAAAGTAAAAACTGCTTTTCGCCCACCATTTCAAAACCAACAGAGATATGCCAAAAAATGAAATAGAAAAACACGTTTATTTTTTTAAACAACCGTTAGTTTGATGTGGAACAAGGCATATGTTGTTATTTGAAGATTTTTACTTATATAAATTTTCATTTTCATTATATTTGACGATTTTTCAAATAAGAAAATAGAAAGTAAATGACAACCTATATTATTTTGCTTAAATTTTATGTCATTAGTAGCATTAGGTGAAATTTAAATATTCCTCTGATGAACATAAGAGTCACAGCAACGTAAACTTTAAAAACCAAAATTTCATAAATTTGTAGCACCTTTCTTTAGGAGTACGAATAATTTAAAAATTTTAGTGTCAAAATGGTGGGGTGTAACCAACCTCCTCCCCCAAAGTGCGATTTTGGGGTAACTGAACATTTTGAAAATTACATTGGGGCCAAAAATGTATGGTTACAGCTGGAAGAAATATTCCATTTTAATTCGGTTATCGGTACAGGTTACACCCTGAACTCTTTTTGTTAGTAATAACTATCCAATTTAAATGTTTTCTGAAAATAAAGTAGGACAAAACTTGTATTTTTTTTAAAATAAAATTGAAAAAATAGTAAATTGCGCATAGGACGCAATTATTTTAACATTTGTTAGTATTGTCTATCTTGCTCAGTAACAAGAAAAACTAACATATTATTACTATATCTGGGCCAGACGGAAAGTGACCCTACTACACAGTCAGCGCACATAGCGGTTTCAGCAGCAGAGGGGAACTGCTCTACCACTCAGATGCCGTACAAGCGTGGCTAACTAAATTGCGTTATTTCAATATAAGTTCTTAAAGTTTGTTAAAAATAAAGTATTGTGTGAATGTGTAGGTATTACTTGTTATATTTTTTGACCTTCAATAACCAGTTCTCGTGTGTGATCATGTCAAGTAATATTTTGACCATTAAATGAGTGTAATTTATTATTTCCTTAAACATAAGTATAAAAAAATAAGCGGTGGTTTTCGATTCAAATTTCTTGAGTTTTTTTTTATTTATTTATTTATTGTCCACAGACAATTTTGCGGGAACGCACGTTTCCCCCCCCCCCCCCCCAAAAAAAAAAAAACGTAAATAAAAGTAAAATTATGTAGTTTTAAATTTTAAAAAGAATATAACATCCATTTCTTCCAACCACAGTCAAACATTCATAAATGTAACAAAAAGGTTAGATTATATCAGGTTATATTTGGTTAGCAACGCGTAATCACGGTTAACATAATATTCTAACCTAACATAACCTAACCCAACCCAATTTTTGGATGACTATCTCAGTTTTTACTCGTCATATTATTGTTCTTGAAAATCGTCCATAGGTAAATATTGGGTTGCGTAGTTAAAGAAATCGGATGGGATCCTTATATTCTATATTTACCATCGGTAGTCAAACGCGTCAGCTTTCGTACTCCTACATCGTTTACTTTTTGACAATTTTACTTTGAAAAGGCGGGAAAAGTCCGAGAGATTAATATTACAGCGTTAACCTTAGGCTCGACGAAAGCTAGTTTAATCATTCGGCTGATTAAAGCAAGTGTGAAAAATGAGGATAACCGTCAACACTGGCCTTGGCGGAGGACGCTACCGAGTAGAGAGGACGGCTCGTCGTGTGATGAAGACAAGGGGGCGGGGAATCACATTAATGTGAACAAGGTAAAAGGCCCGATATAATAACTCGTTATTAACTTAGTGAAGTTAAAAGCCTTTCTGCTTTAGAACGAGAAGAGAGTTTGTTTGTTTCTATTTATTTTTAGGGATTTTGCTCCGCTACTTTGTTAACAAACAATTAAGAAAGCCCAATTTCACCTAATTTAAAACGTTCATACTAACCTTTTCATCGTGTTTTCCGTTAAAATATATTGTTTACGATAATTTTTAATGGTTTATATTAATTAATTGGTTGTTAAATTAGTCGCCTTTAGTAAGCTTCATAAACTAATTGTCAGGGAAAAGTTAAAACTATGAAATCCTCTCCTCCACCTCCCCCCCCAATAGAATTTATTTTATAAAATAAAATAAAAAAGTTTATCAAAACATGACAAACTTAATAATCAAAATAATCATAACCCTATTGCAGAAGAATAAGAGCATAACAATATAACGGGTATTATAAGAAATTTAATAATTTACGGTATTAAATAATACTAAACATACAATGAAATATAATAATAAATATACTATTTAAAAATTAAAGTAATACATTTTGAGAAGGATCAGCTGATAACTACCAGCTGTTCATTTGTCATTGGGCTATTAATTAATGACACTTTCTAAGGAATAGTCGGCCTTAGTTTGTAACAATGACTACATTCACTTATTTAACCTGATTCGAAATATGTTTTCATCCATGTCGACGACAGGCGTCTTAAGAATAAATAAATATATTAATACGTGAATATTTTGGGTTTAAGAATTTTTATTTTAGCTATTAATTTTTAAACCTTATTAAATATCAGATAAATTAGATATTTTGATTGTTATTTTGAACATGGCTGTTTTTACGTCTATTTTAAAGGATGTCTAATATAAAACTACTTATTTCATTTTTGTTACTAAAAGATCAGTTCAACTTACTATGTTGGTTTTCATTAACCACATCATAATAATGAATTGTTTTATGTTTTTCTTATTTTCCTTATTAGTATAAGCATTAAATTCCATTTTTATACAGAAAATATAAATTCAAAATGTGAGTATTTTAGCAACTTAGGTCTGCACACAGACTTCCACTCATTTTGGCAATATTAAATTATGGTATTAGTAAAAGATTCAATATTTAAATTTATTGTTGTATGTTGAAACAACTTCATTACATTATTATTGTTGTGATATTATATTGAAAAGTTGGGCTGTGAATTTTTTAGAAAATCGTCAAATTTAGTATCTTAGTTTTTCGATAGTTCCACAAAAGTATAAAAGTCATTGTTGACTTATTATGAAGGATTTTACAGTTTTAATGTGTAATTTTAAATATTTTCCATTTCATAAACATTTTTTTTTTATTCATAAGATGCCGATCATCAATACATGGGCGAATATGGATTTCAAATGAGTGTGATGAGTATAGATGAGCGAATGTAGTCGTTGTTACAAACTAAGGCCGACTATTCCTTAGAAAGTATCATTAATTAATAGCCCAATGACAAATGAACAGCCGGTGGTTATCAGCTGATCCTTCTCAAAATGTATTGACTCTGATTGGGATCGAACTGAGGAGCTTTAGCACATGAAGCTGGGATGAACCAACTACGCTACCGACCAATTTTAACTATTCCTAAAGGTTCTCCTTCTACTTGTTAATTACTGTGCGAGGTAAGCGCCAGGATCAGTTACAGTCGCACGGTGGCTAGTCCAGTCTAGGCCATAAACCAACAGGACATCTGTATGGAGATATGATCCGCTTATCCTTGCCTGGGGATCCGGCCATCGCGAGACCTAGAAACTACTATTAGCCTGCATCTACTGAGCCTATCTCTACACCAGTTCCAAGATAATCTTAGTTTATTAACCCAGTAACTCCTTATTTCATTTTCTGCTAAATTAAAATCTATTAACTTAAACCAAACCTTCAGTAGCTCACTTTAAATTATAACTTGCAGTTCCTTCATTATTCCCTAGTAAGACGACGATCGTAGAGATTGGGCGAATATGAGGGGACGGATGAGTGAACATCAACGAGTGTAGTCATTGTTACTAACTAAGGTTTACTGTTACTCAGAAAGGTTACTAAGGTCGACTGGTCCTTAGAAAAAGCCATTCATAACAACTCAATAGCCAGGGAATCTAAGGGACATACAGCGTTACATGGAATCGTAAACACGAAGTATTCGTTTGATTTTCGGCCAATTGACAACCCTGATACTCAGTTCTCTTCGCTAAACAACCTTCGGATCGTGATTACCACACAACAGACACTCCAGACATTCACGTCGATGAAAACCATAGAGCAGACGCCATACCGGTATAAAGAAGGCCAAGCATAGAACTCAAGCATAGATTTCCCGCTGTTTTCAAAGGTTGTCACCATGTTCTTGATAAATTTGTTTTAAAACTTTAATAATAAATTCACATAGACCTGCAGGCAAGTGCGTGAACTTTATTAAATGATTGAAGTACCCACCATTAGCTAAGTTGAGGATTCGAAACCTAGACATTGTCTTCCGCAGTCTGAAGCCCTAGAGCCACCACGCAGGAAACTCGCAATTCGTAATAAATAGGAATACATATTTGGCCATTATATGAATTCGTTTCTTCAAATAGAATTATTCTCTGCAACATAATGTCACGTACATCTGCTAATTAGCCTATTATATTATGTTTGTAATAATGTTACTACTCTCGTCACGTCTTTAATATTAGAGATATCTTACGTCTCCATACCCAGAATACAAGATTGTAAGTACTTAAGATGGGGACGAACATCGTTAGCATCAGTAAGTATTTAAGGGATGAATTACAATTCGCAATCGATCAAAGAAAGTGTTGGTAGTAGGGAGTATGGCGACTTCGTAGATATGAGAAGGTGTTCATAGCAGACAATTTTCTTGGACACTTCAAGAGTTAGATAGCGTTAAATACGGTTCAAGTACTCTCAGGTTTTGGGATGGAGTTGTTCATAAATAAATGAATAGTGAAAATAAGTAAACGAACATGAATACGTTCTTAATTGTTGATAATGTATGTCTGTCGATAGCCAATACTGTCTGCTTCCTCATTTACGTTCTTTCCCCAATTCACTGTTTTTGTCACCTACGTCTGTTGACGAAATAAAATTAGTTGTAAAATCTTTAAAAAACAAAAAGTCTACTGGTTTTGATCGAATAAATATCATTCTTCTGAAACATATAATTAATGAAATTGCACCGGTATTAGTTTTCATAATTAATAAGAGCTTTTATGATGGTATTTTCCCTGAAATTCTGAAAAGGGGTATCGTTGTACCAATTAAAAAAAAGCAAATTCTTATAAATTGGACAATCTGAGGCCAATTACTTTATTATCAGTTTTTTCTAAATTGTTTGAGAACCTAATGTTAACTAGACTTTTAAAGTACTTAAACAATTTAATTTTCTTTAATGCTAATCAATATGGTTTTACTAAAGGAAAATCTACAGAAGACGCTTTATTAACAGTAACAGAACGAATTTATAATAATTTCAACAAAAAATTAAAGTCAACTGGTCTTTTTATTGATTTAAAAAAAGCGTTTGATCTTGTTCACCACTGCACCCTGTTGTGCAAGCTAGAAAACTATGGAATTAGAGGTCAGGCACTTGAATGGTTTAAGAGCTTTCTTGTGGGAAGGAAACAGCAAGTGAAAATAAATAGTTCACTTAGTGCCCCTTATAATTGAAGCTGGCGTGCCACAGGGTTCTGTCCTATCTGCAACCTTGTTTCTCATTTTTATAAATGACCTATTAGAACTTCCTTTTCAAGGTTGTGTGAGTGCTTTTGCTGATGACATTGCGTTATTTTATTCAGATATAAACATTCTTTTGTTGGGTAATTTTATTAATCGTGATCTTTTGCTATTACGCCAATGGTGTTCTAAAAATAAAATGCAAGTGAACAGTGTCAAATCTCAATTTCTTAATTTCGATTTTGTTGGTTTTAACTTTCCTTTTCCAATAGTTTATCATTCCTTAACTTGCAACTTACATATCTGCAACTGCCAACCTTTAAAACAAGTTAAATCTTTTAAATATCTGGGAATCACTCTTGATGAAAAATTAACATTTGACAAGCACATTGACGATTTGCATTTAAAACTTAGATCCTCAATTAGAAAGTTTTATTATTTAAGAAATGTTTGTGATAATCAATTGTTGTGTACTCTTTATTTTGCGATTATTCATTCTCGATTGCAGTATGGGCTTGGTTATGCACAAGTTGGGGTGGTACTTATAGGGGCTTAATTGACAAACTGAGAGCAACACAAAATTACTTTTTACGAATAATATTGAGAAAGAATAAGCGAGAAAGCTCTTTTCCTTTGTACATTACCTTAAATATTCTCCCCATACAGTACCTTTTTATTTATAAAGTCCTTACACTGTTTTATGTCAGGAGTGGAAATAGAGGCAATATCAATCCTTCCTATAACACAAGGGCTGTGGTGAGTGGATTATATAAATTACCCAGAGTCAGAACATCAATTTTTAAACATTCCTTTATGTATTTGGGTCCAAAATATTTTAATTGCTTGCCTAATGATATAAAACATACTCCACTTCTAAATACATTCTGCAGACTTGTTTTCAATTGGCTTTTGACCCAACATGATATTTCTTTTCTGAATTTCAGTTTAATCTAATAATATATGTGTTTTTTGCCCCTTCCACACAATCTTGCTTGAATTTGTTCTTTTAGTTCATATTTGTTATGTAATATGATTTCTTTAGTTTTTAATGCGTAACATTACATTGTGTTCTTGTTGTTTTTTAGTATAATATAGCAGATGCTAACAATAGCGGTCGTAATCTGTTTTAAGTTAATATTTAAGAGCTTGACTCACATAGTATATTTGTTTTTTTTTTTACTGTTTTTATTTTAACCTATGGCCACATTACTGGAAGCAGTGGCCATTTTATTTCCGTTTAGTTTCAGATGTACAATATAATATGTAGTTTTTTTTGGAAAAAATCATTTATTCATTTATTTATTCATTTTAATGTTTCGCGCTAATCACAGTCGTTAGGACAACATCTAGATATCAACAACCAGAAGATACTTCTAAAAAAGTATCATTATAAACCAATTACCAACCCATCTCCGTTCTACCTACCATTTTGAAATTTGCTCCATTGTATTTGTAGAAGTTGTGTTTGTAGTCTTATTATTGATTTACGGTTGTGAAAGATATTATTCCCTGTTGTGATTTTAATCACGTTAAAAGTACGATTCACCAATTTTATAAATTTTTTTTAATTAGCACAATACGTGTTGGTACAAACAAAGTACAAGAGAACGTCACACAACACAAATCTATTACAATATAAGCAGACTCTTTTGTAAATCCCTCTTGTCTGAGGAAAGTGAGCGTGGTTCACCGAAATCGATCACCATAATATTTGTGCATTTCGTGCTTATATTGTAATAGATTTGTGTTGTGTGACGTTCTCTTGTACTGAATTTTATAAACTAAAGGGAACAATATTCTAGTAACAATCAACAATAAGACATGTTAATCAATTAAGATGTCTGAATACGACCGAAGATAAGTAATTATAGCTTTGTTATTTTATTTTAATAATGGTTTAGCTGTTTTTATTTGTTCTTTGTTCGTGATTGTCCTTTTGTTAAATATTCTAGCACGTGGCATTGTTTAGCTGTTTTAATGATTTAGTTTAAGTGATTGTCATTAAAAAAGGTTATTTATTGTTGCATGTGAAATTTTTTAGCTGTTTTTAATGATTTAACATGAGTGATTTCACTTTTGTTATTTATCACGGCATGTGGAACAGTTAACGATTTAATGGCTGTGTCTCTTATTTATCACATCAGGTCTAGAAGCATTTAATTAAGTGTTTTTATACAAAACTGACACCGCACTTGGCACGTATCATTCTAAACGGTCCCCAGCACGGCCGTGGAATGTCCGATGACTACAAACTGTGTCATTCGGCCAGCCCTATCGCGCGCCAGACAATGGCGGGTCGTGGGCGAGCTTTCACTTTCCCGCACGCACATGCGCACTCATGGTTGGACACCTTGGAAATTATTTCCTAGAATAAACTCTAGTAGCATACATTTAATCACTAGTTAAACGCTGACTGATTGCCAATTTAACTCCCTTGTCAGACTACTGAATAGTGATCAAAGAGAGCTGTTATTGGCGGTTTGTGCTGATTAAAAAGTCATTAGTCTTACGCAGACAAGGAAAAATAAAAAAAAAAAAACTATTGTCGTTTTTGTTTAATCTACACGCTATTGTTCCATCAATCCCTTTTCTTTTTAATTTACTTTATTTTATGCAAATAACCCTTGTTGGATTATGCACAGCATTTATTTCTTATGATATTTCATTTTCTTCCATATCTCCTTCATTTTTTCACTGCGTCATTTCTTTCTACTTTCCGACCATGTTGTTCCTGTCTTTGATATTTTGGTAATTCTGAGCAGTAGTTTAGCCAACTAGTTAAGTCAGTGTATATATAAATTTTAGTCTCACCACAGGGTTCTCCTGAAAGTCCTATTAACAAATCAAAACTAATTATCAGAATTGTTTTGTAGTTTTTATAATACACAATTTCATATACCATGAATATTTCAGTTCAATTTTTTTTATTTGTATTACAATGCTGCCTTAACTGCCTTAACGAGACTGCAGAGGTAATTGACATATTGGATTTATTCCCATAAGAACAATGTTAAGTGTGGGACTTAACGATGTTGAAAAATTATAATCGCCACGACGTTTGAAAACGAGTAAAAGTTATCAGAGAATTCACTTTCTAGCATTTTGACTGTTCATTTTTATTTTTATAAAAATCGTTAACTAATAGACTAAAATTTAATAATGTTCGTTTCATCACAAATCAAGTTTTTGTTTCATTAAAATCTAGATTCTCTAGTAACTTTTGCACTAACCTACAATGTAACAATTATAATTTCCCGACAAATCACTAAGTAACAGCGCTGCTTCGCATCTAACATCTATCGTTCCTGAATAAATCCAATATGGCAACCACCTTTGTGACTCATAACATTGCAAATTACTACTATTACTGTTATGAAATTTGTTTTAATTTCCACCTTCTGTTTGTCAAAATACAAAATGTAGACCTAACTGGTATTACTATCATGCATATATATATATATATATATATATATATATATATATATATATATATATATATAACCGCCAAGAAAAGAACTGGCCCTATGTAAGTAAATACAACGTCTTAAAAAAGTGGCTATTAGATTTATAAAATGTTATCTCAATTCACACATCAATTAACTTATACTAAAGGATAATTCTGCGCACTTCGCGTGCCAACCTTATCACTCTCTGCACTCGTGTCACCTTAGATCTCGTGTTATGACTTTTGACAAAAATTATTAGTGGTTAAAAAATCGAGTAAAATCATAATTTGTAAATTTATTTACCGTAGCTCACTCACTGTACTTGAGTTGCAACGTATTTTAAATATACACACTCAATGTTACTACTTAGCCTATTTCAAAAGTTTTCATTTAGCAGCTAATTAAAATAAATAAAATAACTTCGTTAGTTTAACATTGTAACTTTAAGAACTTAAAAAGCGTATCTGAAAAAAAAACTTCCTAAAGTCATGATGGTCCGGTGAATGACGTATTAATGAATAAAGAACACACAGCCAGAGACAGAATTGAATTCGCTTTGTTATATATAGATAACAAACATCTTAAATCAATCAAACTTACTTCTTCTAATATTACGAAAGATCTATAACCTTCTCAATGTTATAAATATAATTATTTACATTCCAACAGCCGTTAGAAAACCGTACACACCATTATTTAAATTTGAATAGCTGTAACTTTTTGACGAATTAAAATCTCTCTTCTTGATATTCTCAAGATCGAAAAACGTATTCTGAGGACTTCCCGTACTCTTTAAAGGTAAAAATATTCAGCACTGAAAAGGGCCAAATTTGTTGACGCCTCAATCGTTAAAACCGACCAAGAAATAAGGGAGGAGTTACGTTAGCAAAAACGGCTCACTTATTATACGTAAGGATAGTTAAAATAAGCTCTAAAGCCTTGTAAAGAGGAAACATTATAACATTTAACGAGTTTTTTAGGAGATACTGTAGTTACTTAAAGACAAACTTGGTAATTTGCTTCGTTGTAATTATCAACAGATGGGCAGCCGATAACTTTTCCAATTTACCATTCTGCAAAATGTCTTTAGAGGGCTTGAGCTAATAGCGCGTTAATCCAGAGAAGAAGTGTTAATCATGAAGTTTTAATTAAGAGATTGCTAACGGCCTATAAATATGAACACGTTGTAAAACTGTAATGAACGAGTGTTGTAACGTTCTTTAAGGTGAGCACTTTGTCATTTCCTTAATCGGAGGGGAATTCAATCTTTTCGTGTCGACAATATCATTTAATTAACTCTCCAGAAATTCATTTTATCATACCCGTTTGGACTGACGTGGTTCTGGGTGTGTAACAAGTCCGATACATTAACCATAAGGCGGTTCTTTCCTTAGAAAGTCCTTAGACAGCCTTGTATTACTCACTTACTAGTTGTGTTATGTACGTCGTATATTTAAAATATATTTATCTTTTATACCATTTGTTAACTAAACGCACGATTTCCTATAGATGTATGTGGTTTTATAAGGTTTTATCTTTTGGGAGGAGAAAGGGGGTTGTCAAAAATATCCCTACGCGGGGGTGCTGGAAAATCTAAAGACAGTTTAATATTTTATGTTTAATTGGGCAAGGGAATTAAATGTTTTCGAATTAAGTTTGAAATTAAAAAGCTATTTTTCAATGATCTTACCGACTCTCTACTTCCGATGGGGGACGGCCTACGAGGAGTCATTAGATAACATTAAGTGTTAAGTATACGTCGATATGCATATTATTTGAAAGGTCTGATCAAGTGAAGAGGAATTACGCAAACCGGACTTCAGAAGGATCATTCATGAAAAAATTACGGTTGATTAAAGATTTTAAAATAAGTAGTAAAGTTCAGCTGATAAATTATGAAGTTTTTTTATTTTGTTTAATTTAATTGCATTTAACAAAATGGCTGAGTGGTTTTTAACCATATTAATACATTAGGAATATTATTGTAGGTATACAGCAACCTTAGGAGTTAGTGAGTCGGTAAAAACTTTAAAAATACGCGTTTAGCTCCCAATTAAATTATAAAAGTTTTAATCCTATAGCTAAATTAATAATAACACTAATATCAAGACTTTTCAGTACACCTGTCAATAAATTTCACTACCCAATTTTCCTATTACTGTTATTGATTCCAGTAAATCAATCACAATACTATTTGTTTCACTTACTTTTATCAAACAATATTTCAATCAGCAGATTTAAAAGAAATTATATAATTACTGTACTGTACTAATGTGAAAGGAATAGTGGCGTAGAACTGTGACCCGCTGGGTGGCAGATTGCTGTTGAGATTGTAGTGGTTCTGTTCTTAGTTATCTTAATTCCATTATAACTTATTCTTAATAGTTTCATCGGTGTGGGAAGTTTATTTCGAATTATAAATCTAGGGAGTATATTTTGAATGTTGGCTGGTTTTTTTATACAGTAGGCTTACCTTTTAGTTAAAAATTAAACTAAAAATACGTGGTTAGGATTCCATTATATGCTCTAGACTAACTAATTGATTAATTGCCGTTGTTCAGTTACAACCTACCCTGGCTTGTTGAAAATAAATAAACGAACATGAATACGTTCATAATTGTTGATAATGTTTCGCGCTAATCACAGTCGTTAGATCTAGATATCAACAACGAGAAGATACTTCTAAAAAGTATCATTATAAACCAATTACCAACCCATCTCCATTGTACCTACCATTTTGAAATTTGTTCCATTGTATTTGTAGAAGTTGTGTTTGTAGTCTTATTATTGATTTACGGTTGTGAAAGATATTATTCCCTGTTGCGATTTTAATCAGGTTAAAGTCCGATTCACCAATTTTATAAATAGTTTTTTTTTTAATTAGCACAATACGTGTTGGTACAAAGTACAAGAGAACGTCACACAACACAAATCTATTACAATATAAGGAGACTCTTTTATGAATCCCTCTTGTCTGAGGAAAGTGAGCGTGGTTCACCGAAATCGATCACCATAATATTTGTGCATTTTGTACTTGTATTGTAGTATTTTTGTGCATTTTGTGCTTATATTGTACTATATTTGTGTTGTGTGACGTTCTCTTGTACTGAATTTTATAAACTAAAGGAAACAATATTGTAGTCGTAACAATCAACAGTAAGACATGTTAATCATTTAAGATGTCTGAATACGATCGAAGATAAGTAATTGTCTATTGATAAATCCTTTTGTAAAGGATCGGTAAATTCTAGTTTGTAGCAGAGACTACACTTGCACACAATCGCAAGTAATGTAAGTGCAAAGCATTAATAAACAAAATTTTCAGAAAGTTGTTGGATTTTTAGGCCCTACAATATTTGTCTCTTTTTATTGTACATGGTGTTAGTGAACTCTCTTTAAATAAATTGTAGGTACGTTTCTTCGGTCAAGACAAACAAATAACACCATACAACCATAGGTCTAAAATGTCTAAAATTCTGTCTGTCAGTCTGTATCTGCTTTTTTACAAATAAATGTTTTTATAACTCAAGATCTATTTGAGTTAGAAACTTCAGAATTGGGCTTCATGTGTATCGTAGTAGGTAAAATGAATCTTTAAAATTGCTTTGCTGTAACTAAGGCTGTTTGAAAATGGCGTCTATTTAAAAGCTGTAATGTCAAAGTTCATGAAGAGTTATTTAAAAAAAAGAATATGTATCTAGATTAAGCTTATAAGTAACTAATACAATAATTATAATATAAAAGTATTATTAGTCATTGTATTAGTTACTTATAAGTTTAATCTTGATAACATATTCTTTTTTCGAAATAAATCACCTATAAAATGATAATATTCTTATTTGTACCATAACTATTAATGTTTGCAAAATTGATTACT
Source organism: Stictocephala bisonia (assembly GCA_035578905.1). NCBI lineage: Eukaryota > Metazoa > Arthropoda > Insecta > Hemiptera > Membracidae > Stictocephala > Stictocephala bisonia. The sequence goes on along the minus strand of JAQJVL010000904.1, from coordinate 234,942 downwards.
CAGCTATTTACCATTCGATTGTATCAGACAAGGTAGCGTTGGGTTTGTCTTTAAATTCTACATATTTTACCTTTCGACAACATTTGAAGTATTCATAACTGTTTTCATGGAATTTGAAATTACAAATTTAAAATGGACGCCATCTTGAAACGGCCTTAGTTACAGCAAAAAATTTTCAAATTTCATTTTACCCACTACGATTCAAATGAAGCCCAAATTTTAAGTTTTAACTCAAATAGATGGGGTTCAGTTATAAAAACATTTGTAAAAAACACACAAATACCGACAGACAAAATTCTAGACATTTTAGACAAATGGTTTTACGGCGTTTTTTGTTTGTCTTGAACCAAGGGACATACCTATAATTTATTTGAAGAAAGTTCATTAACACCCTGTATCCTAGTTATACTTTTTTAAATGCTTAAACTGGTTCTGTTTACAAGAAAAGTAGTTTATCTCTGTATCCTGCACCCACCCACTTATAATACTCCAGTCCACCCATAATGTTTGGTGGAAAAGGCTCTTCCACCCACCGTCGCATGTACGGCAGTAGTGTCCCAACCACTCACCTATATAAGTACAGAAGCAGTGACCCTCGTATATTCTTAAGACAGTGTTTATCCTCCTGCCCACCCATAAATGTTTAAAAGTCGGAACGGTGACCCTCCCTGCCAACCTTACAAGAAAGTTAATCATGTCCCACCCATCAACATATGCACGTATGGTAGCAGTGACCCACAAACAGAAATGTAGTAGTAGTATGTGTACACATTGCCGGCAAGACTTGGAGCCTAAGTTAGGGGTGGAACGGGTTTAAACCAGGCATGGACTACATTGATGCTCCCTGTAGTGTACACATGCTCCCCATCAATCTGCCTACACAAAACTATAATCTATGGATAATAGAGAAAAAATTGCTATCTTCTAAAAAATACAAAAATTCAAAGTATTTTATCTCTAGCTTTGTAAATCATCCCCATTAACTGATTTTTCCACAGAAAATAAATGTGGTTACAAATAAAAAGGAAACAGAGGTGGCATCCAATAGTGCACTAAATGTGTGTCGACTGAATATCACTGTACGTGTATGCGTGGGTGGGTGGGTCAATATCACTGTACTTGTATGGGTGGGTCAATATCACTGTACGTGAATGGGTGGGCGGATGGGTAACAATAAATATCATAAGACAATAAATTTCCTGACTAGTTGTCTATTTGCCAGCAATACGTTAGGGCCAGCACCTTATCAGTCGCTTCCTCATTCCCCCAAATACTCAAATATAAATGTTGTAACTATTACTTCTGGTTTATAAACATATATTAGTTTGTGATCTAACTACAACTACCTCTAAGGCTATAGTTGCAGCCATAATACATCGATTTCTGATTCGTTTTCTCTGTGGTGTGGGTTAACTGAACCAATTAACATCACTGGATGTCCTCCCATCAAACAGTTTTCCAGTAACTACATTGCAACAGAGTTATTTCCCTAGAGGAAACTGGTTTGGTGACCAGGTAATAGGCCGACATTCTTCCATAAAGATACTTAATAAAATTAAACGTGAAACCAGTCAAATAGCGCAGTTATTCCAATCAGATAACGCTTGAGTTAGGTTCGACATGACGGAATACTGAAACTGCAGTCGGTGCAAGTGACCTTAATGCAGTTATTGGGCGTGGATGCCCAGCCCTGGGCTGTCATCCGTCATCGCAGATCCGGCTTGTTGTCTGCGATGACTTGCGCCAGGTTTCTGGCACCAGGAGTAACTGGGATGGGTTGTGACGTCACAGTTGAAAGTTACCCGGTTATCAATATGAGCCATTTGGTATTCTTGAAATAAAATGGTCCCCTTTTAATCTGAGTAAAAATCTTTGAACGTTTTTCTTGAATACAACAATTATGATATTGAAATATGGATTTACAATATTATAGTTGATTATATCAGATTTACGAAATTTTTAATTTTACGTTTAGACATTACATAAATCAAAATTATTCAAACAAACAAAACCCTATTTGATATTATCCATATACTGTGTATTAAAATGCATATTTCAAATAATTAGCCTACTGTAACAATCAGCTAAATTATTAAAGAGGCAGTTATAAATTTTAAGATAATGTATTATATTTACACTTTTTTTCCAAAATTTTGTCAATGTTTGTGTGACATCTACTCAAGATTTGTGTGCCTTTTAAGGCATTTTATTTTAGAAATTACAGTACATTTTCAGTACAAGCTCATTAACTATGTTCCCAGTTCAGGAGTACCACAAGGGTCTAACTTGGGACCATTGTTTTTCTTGTTACATATTAGTTACATCTTTCCTGAACTGTGCATTTCAGATCAATGCCGATAACGTTAAGATATCAATGCAGATCGCTAATACAAGAGACTACCTGGCTCTTCAATCATATAACTGTGAAGTGTTTTTACTTAGGTGAAAGAGAGCACTGGTAACAACTAATTTACAGATAACAACAATCATTTATTTATGGGGGAAAATAGTTTAGTAATTATTATAATAAATGTTAACATTTTTACTGTATAGAAGAATTCTGAAATTTGTATTTTTAATGAAGTGTTAATTTTATGTTAGATAAACTGACACCCATCAGAGTGTGATCGGTTATTTAATAACACAATTTTGTTGAAATAACATATCAGTCCTCACACGAGAGTGACCAATGTTAATTAGATTGGAGCTGTATTGAGTGGGTGAAGTTGAGTAGCCCACGCTACCTCACAAATTAATTTGAGTAGGTGAAAACTTAGATAACAGAAATTAGGTCTGACGCCCTTCAATTTGAGGTATGGCATTACCTGATAAACATGTTAGAACTTAAAAAAAATTATTCATAATTTACTATAATTAAGATGCAATGAACTCACTTCTATGATTGTTTGGTAAATATGAGCTATTTTTGTTGATTTATATGTATAATAATTATTTATTCCTCATAAAACGTTCACAAGTTTTCTGACAAAAATTAATATTTGTTTATATTTTTTTCTATTTTCAGCTGTGTTAAATTTAACCAAAAAATAGTTTGTTATTTTTACGCAAAGTGAATAGTTAGGGAGAGAAAATCGTTCAGAAAGGAGGACACGTTAAATATAGTATTTGGGTTTTGACAGGAATATTTAGAGGCTATTAAATATACTCATTCCTTGAGAGTCATAAAATGAGACTTTTTTTAAACAAATGAACTAGTTTAATGGCGCAGTGCAGTGGTTTATATTTTCATTCTATGTTTAATGCATCGAAAAATCCATTATTTAATTGGTTTCAATCGCTATAAAACTGAGAGAGATTTAGTAAGGGAAATTGAACTATTTTCCATTGTAAACGCAGGGTATCTATCGATGTACTTGTTCCTCTGCAATTACTTTGTAGTCAGTTATAATCTACTAACAAAATTTGCCATTTAAGACAAGAGGCTAGTATAAAAACTTCGGTAAATATAATATACGGATCCACCCGAGGCACGATTTTTTTAACTAGTCGAAGCTAACCCTACGAACATATATCATATACATTTTTCGACTATAATAATGTTTTTGACAAAAATAACATTTTTTTATAGAACAAAATATGTATATTACATAAATGTATGTAGTTTTTCCACTATAGACGAATATGACAACAAATTTTCAGACGACAAATGGCAACTGATATATTCATAAAAATGAGTTAGGTTATGTTATGTGATGCACTAACATAACCTAACCCAACTTTGATTGGATATCTCAGTTATTATCCGTTGTATGAAGAATATCATGTCATATGTATCTTCCCTTTATAAGATTAGTTTAATATGCACAGTTTTTATGTAAAAATGTTTTTTCCTTTTTTAATTTGTTTGTAAAAAATTGCTGACTCCTCCGAAAATTTTCGAAAATTCTTCTTAGATATTGACTAGTTAAAAAACATCATGAAAATCGATTCGTACCTACATATTTTATATTTACCAAAACATCATAAAAATCTAGACTAAATAATTAAAATATATTTAGCTGTTGTATCAGTGAATTTTAATTAGAAAATTGTATTCAGCTGAACGTAATTTTCAATTTTATCATTCTAGTTTTAACAATAACAATATTTCTTATCTAACTGAAGAAGTTTACGTAGTAAAGTTGTATGTGTTTGACCATATTTATTCACTTTCAGTTCTTCACAGCTGTCATTTTAATTAATTGTGAAAGGTGGTAAGTAGTTCCTTAGTGAAAGAGTCACAATAATGCCAGAACCCACGACCCAATTTGGCGACAGGCCAATCCTTCCGTCAGACGACATAATCCGTTCTCCGATGTGCGCTGCGACACTTTTTACTCCATGTATTCCTTTCCCTCCATTACAGAATTATAATTAGCTTACAATATGATGCTGGGCGTGTCAGTGGTAGATTAACAAGGTGGCCTTCATGGAGTATTACTTTTTTACATAACAAAAATAAGAAAATGACTTAAGTGTTTTACCAAACTAAAGGAAAATCAGTAATGGCAACAACAATGTTTCCACGTTTTAAAACTTTACGAAGACTCGATTAATCATTGCAAACAGTTTTGTTAGTAAGGGCATATTTTTTAGGGGTAGTAATTATTTACAGTATTAATAAGTTAAATTGCATTAATTTGTGGAACGCACTAATTTTTCCCACTCCTTTTGATGATCGATGTAATTGTTCATAATTAATTTGCGGTTCGACATTTAAGTTTCCATATACGAAGTTTTCATTGGCCAAAAATATATTGTTTGTTATTTTCAAAAGATGACTGAAGTCAATAATCTGTTTTATTTAAGAGCCAATCACTTAGTTTGAGGTGTAGCACAATCGATGAATGATAAGTCAGTATCAATTAACGGAGAACACTTCTCTGTTAGATTACATTTGGTAGATGATAGATTTGGTTCCCCGCGGCGAGAACATCGCAAGAGCCCAGCGGGAGTGACGCAATTAACGATGCGAGCATGTGTTCCCCATCGTGGGAGTCTCTGACCGGCTACGTATCACCTACGTTATCTACCATCAGAACATAAACACGTATGATTCGAATATTTTCAGGGATACTTTTGCAAAATATAAACGTCTGTCATTTCTAAAATATGAATACTCTCACAATGCTTGTAACAGTCTGTCTGTCATATGGGATTTTTTTTAAACTGTTGATTGAAACAATATGGGTGCCAGAACCGACCCCTTAGGGACACCATGATTGATACCTCAGTGGGACCTTCATGGTTATAGTTAAAGCTATCGACAATTTTATGTGCACTATTAATGTTACTTCCTCTACATATGTATTTAGAAATCCAATTTTTAGAAACTCTTTTCAGGCCAAACATCTATAATTGGTAATCCAACAAAACCGTACGGTTTACCATGTCGAAAACCTTATCAAAGTAAAAGAACGTAAAGAACATATCATCGTCAAAATATCTCACAATTTTAATAGTAGACTTGTTTTTAGTGAATCCAAAGAATAATAAGATATTTAAGTATTATCCATAAAGTCTAAATATCTTGACGTATCAAGTCATTTAATTGAACAAATGAATTATCTAAAAGTAAACTTAAGCTATGGAATGTTGTAATGGTGGCTCAAGAGCCTTGGAGCCAGAAAGCCAGCTAGTCCACCGAAGACCGCCCAGCTCGGAGAGAAAGACGGTTATGGCAAAATTATACAAATGCTAACATTGACGGCTGAATAATATTCTTCTATTGTAGTCGGAAACCCAGACTCACATTTGTAGACTATTGTAAATGCTTTATAGCTCTACGATGACAAATTGTATTGCTGTAACGGAGTTATGATAACTTCTAAAAATGTACATCTTGATCATGAGAACATACTGTATTAGCTATTTTTCGAAAGTATTGGAATGTCTTTATTTGAGGTTTTATACGATCTTTACTTTGTTTATATTGTTTAACACATTTAACACATAATATATATTTTATTATGACCACTAACCAACTAACCTAAAACTACTGTAATACTTGTAAGAGTGCTGTAAGACTGTTTTTAGTTAAAATGTTAAAAATAAATGAAATTGTAATGCTATGGAATATTTTTAGTCATACTTTACGCAATCTCGTATGCAGCTTTCGAACAGTCTGTCTAAATGTGATTTTTATAAAACTGTAAAACAATATGAGTCCCAGAACCGACCCCTGAGGAACACTATGATTGACTTAAGTGGAACCTGATTAATTTACATTCACGGGGTAGAAATGTTTTAATGTTAATTGATAGTGTTGTTTTTTGTAGTAATCTTAACATATCTGATAAATTTGTACCAAATCCATAGAATAACGAAATATTTTAGAACTGTAATTTATTGTTACATGTTTTTACAAGAACTCTTTTCATGTTACAGGTAAGTGGAAGTTGTCAAGACAGTTTGTAAGTTACAGTTCATTTAGTTATCATGTGATATTTTAATAATGTGATGTAATAGTTTTATAAAGGAAGTTGTACTTTTATTATTATTATTCAAAGTACGTGTTTACAAACTTTTTAACACATTGTTTATTGGTTTTGTTCTGTTTAAATTTATTTATCATAAACAATATTATTTGTTTTTATTTCTTATTTCTGAAAATGTATTTATTAAATCGATATTTTAAGTAAGAATACTGCTGTAAAAAATTAAATTAAAATTTTGAAACATTACAGTTTCTAATTTTCGAAATTATTCACCAATTTGAATATTAAGTTTAGAATCTTTTTATAATCTTTCATAGTCAAGAACACATTTAAGTTATGTTAACTAATTATTTAGACCATTTTACACACAACATATTCACATCATACCATGCTGATTTCAACACGAAAAGACATTTCAAATGAATCCAATTTTCTGACTACAAAATAACATAATAATAATTATTTTTTTATTATTATAATAAATAATTCAAACAAAATTAGCTCTTGGTTTAAATAAACTTGGTAAAATTTGGCAAGAATTGAAAATTGGTTGGGAAAATGAAGCAAGGAACTACAGACCAATATTCTTTTTACAATTTTTTAAAACAAATGATGACAGCAAAATAAAGTTTGGGGGTGGGTAGTGGTTTTGAAAAATGCATTTAACGATTAAATTCAGTGTTTGTTGACCTAAAATAAATATGATAATATTTCATTAAGAAGTCATCGACAGGGATGATGTTTTTATTTATTGCGTGTACTGACAAAAGCTTTCTGATCGTGACAAAAATTTAGATTTAATTTTTTAAAGTAACTCTTAAAGCATGGTTTAAGAGATATCTGAATAACATGTAGAGAGGTTAAAACTGAAACAAAAAAAGGGATGAATGATAAGATTGGACCGACATTAATGACATAACTAAGTATACAGGATCGTATTTTATAAAGTTCTTATGGCCAATGCTTATGATAATGCATCACAAAAAAGTATAAGTATTTAAATCTGGTAACTAACACAGAGAATAAACAGTGTTGACGTATTAGTATATATAACAATTCATTTGGGTCTAAAACAAATTACACTGAGTGTACAATTCACCTGATAGTGATGTCATAGTCAGTTATGATACATAATATCTCCTGACGTCACGTATGAAAACTGGTCTTGCTACTCACAATAGTGGTTTGTTTGAAGGTGTTAAATTAATTATAATCTGTTAAATGATTTAATGCAAATGATATTTTTTTATTAATCGGGGGTCACAGGCTTATCATGTCTTGTGTCCATTCCTATCAACACATATTCCTTGTAGTACCAACATGGCGTCTGATCAAAGGTTGCCGTCAGCGTGGACACTATGGGAGACGTCTGGGGTGTTCATGTTGTGTAGGGGAGTTAGTATCAGGCTCGCCAACTAACTGAAAATCACATCAACACTACGTGTTTCGGATTCCACGTAAAACTGTAGGTCCCTTACTTGCCCTGGCTATTGGGCTAGTAATAAATGGCACTTTCTGAACATGGGACAAACTCAGTTAGTAACCAGACTACACATGTCATACACACTCATCCTTCACTCATATTTGCCTTAAAATAAGCACATCGTTGAGTCAGCGTCTCAAATCCAAGAAATGAATAACAATAACTTAAATAATTAAGTATATGAGTAAAGTTATTGTTTGTAAAATGTGTCATATGTAGTTTAAAGTACTACTGAATTTTATATGTATTAATTAGTGGCATGGCTATTCTTAGAAAAATGTTTTTTAAAGTATTATGTAAGTTAAAGTTCCATGAATTTTATTTTCGTTCATGATCAGTTAAATGTAGACATCGCTTTTAATATTTATTTTCATTTAACAAAATAAAACATATAATCAATCATTCTTACGCAAACAATCAAGTAATAGAAAATACTAAACAATCATATAATTAGTGGACAATATTTGGAGATTTCCAATGCTTCAAGTATTTAAGGAAACAAAAACAATGCTAACAAACAACTTTCAAACAACAATTAGATAATTAATTTTTTTGTAACTGTAGCCAATAACAAAAGAGAACGATATTAGTGTTTAATTGAATATATATAACATAATGATAACTAATGTAAAGCACAAGTACTTTATTGTACATATGAACCTGGTTACTCGTGTAATGTATTTGCATGTGTATTTTAATCAATAAATTGTGTTACATTGGTCGTATGTGTATGGAGAGTGTATGCTTGTAAAATTATATTAAATATATAATAAGTAGTACATTAGTATAGAGTATTAAATTATTTCTGCTTCGTTTTGTTTTAGTATTTGTAAAAGTACTTGGGAAACAAATTAACTTATGGAGTCACTTTGCACTCTATTGGGGGGCGTACGTCATATCGTGTTATAAGAAAATGTGTAACTTTAAAACCATTTTGTAATATTATAACAATACAAAGTATTTCCACAAGAGTTATTCACTTGTCACACGAGTCACATAATAAATCTCCAACAACGTTATCACAAATCGTTGATGACGTCATTCCACTTGTGAACCTTAATATTTCCCGCCAAAACTCACACCCATCATGGCCGCCATAATAAATGACACAGTTTCAACTTTGACCATTTCGATCTATGTAATATCTGTCCATATCTGTAGTCGAGGGTTAGCTGGTCGAGGGTTCGTCTGATAATACTCGCTCCTTGACCAGTTAAAATACTTTAATAACAATTAAAGTAATTTAGCTAAAAAACAATTTTGCTACAAATTTTATTTTATTATAAAGTGGGGTACGTCTCTTTTTAAGGAGAAAAATATATTTAATTTTGATTATAAATACACTACATCTAAATCCATATTGTTAGACTGTATTATTAATTATCATTTAGATCATCGACAGTTCACATGATCACGTTATTATAAATTACACAGACACATAATTTTAAAAAAATTTGAATTATAAATATGATTTACTATCAAAAATAAATATAAATCAGAAAAATTGAATGGTTTTTTTCTTATTTTTGTTAACAAAACGCAATGGTTATTAGAATTGGGGTGTTTGTGAATTATTGTTAAATTGTTTGAATTATAATGAAATGTGAAATGTTTACGATTTTGAATCAATAAAATTTAAATATTTTTCCACAATTGAAAACAATGCTTAAAATACAATAAAATTAGTTTTATTTATTTCATTTTATGCCACCAGAATGGAATATTTTTTATAAATCCCTAATGAAGACGTATCAACTCTATTCTTCTTCAAAATAATTAACACGTTTTACAATATAAACTATTAACATTATAAAAATAGAAATTATATAATGACAATATTTAAAATCAAGAAAATAATTAAACACTATACAACATTATTAGTTACAGACTTTAAATAACATTATTCTGAAATTGATTATTCTTGTGAGTACAGTATATAAAATTAACATTTTAAAAATAAAGCTACAGTACATTATATACAAACTTCATGCAGTAATAACAGATATATTTAATCAGCTCGTTTGCACTTTGGAAACAATGTTTAAGTGAAAAATAAAGAATGAAATAACACATTTTTATGGATAACATTCTTTAACATCGTATTTGCCTACAATTAATTGTCAAAATCTTGAAAGTTTGATATACTTATTTTAATTCATAAGCTAATAATAATAATAAATGTTTTTATTTGAAAATAATAATTATTTAAAAAAGGGTGAATTTAGGGCCACTAGGCCCTTTCTTAAAATTAACCCTTACACGATATACCAGGGCAATAAAAAATAATTTATTTAATGACAAAATATAAATAAGATTTACTGATATCCAAAATATATTTGAGTAGAAATACATTATGCAAAGATTCTCGTCCAGACGTTAATAAAACCGCCCCAACTCTAACCAAATGTTATGAGGTTTTTAAAACAACGTTTTGTACAAGTCACTTCGTAGGAGTTAAGAAAGACCACAAAACGTTTGGACATGCTGTTGTTTTTTTATGCCGTATTTTCCTTTCTTTTGTACAAATTTGTGGGTTTTCAAATGTATTGTGTGGGTATAAATGTAAATTCGCCAGGTTTATCCTCCAACATGTTTCCCTGAACGGGGTCGTTCCTAAGTTTATGGCGGATTTGTTTAGGAATACGTTATGGAAATTTATGAACACTGGTTTGACATATATTGGCAATACTGTTGAAATAGGTATCACATCGGTTTTATGTATATATATACACTCTGGTTTGGGTAAATAATTATTTTTTATGTCATTACTATTCGCTAAACCTTCACTGGTTCATTTCCAAGAAGCCGATCGTAGAGATATGGGTGAATACTAGGGACAAATAAGTGTGATGGGTGTAGATGAATGAATGTAGCCATTGTTACTGAATAAGGTCGACTGTCCTAGGAAAGTGTCATTAATTAATAGCCTAATATCCAGGTAATTGGGGACTTACTCACGTGGAATCCGAACCACGTAGTATTGGTCTGATTTTCAGTTAATTGACAAACCTGATACTTATTCCTCTCTCTTACACAACATGGACACTGACTACCACACAACATGGACACCCCAGACTTGTATAGTAGTGTTCACGTTAATCGTAACCATTGAGTGGATCCGAAATCGGTATTAAGAGGACCTAGTAAAAACATATCGCCTACAATCTCCACAACACTTTGTCCCTGTAACAGGTCCACCAAATTGACGATTAAATTAATTTAATTAAATAAAGAATAAATTATTTTAATGAAGAAATAGATACATTTAATTAAAACAATAACCGAACATTCAAATAATATTCGGAATCCATTGTAAATTAATAGCCAACAAATATAGAGAAGTGGACAGGTATATTTGTCCCAGGCAGTCGTTCAAAATCATAAACAACATTCTTTTCATTGTTAGCGAGACAGATAAGACATGTGCCATCGCGTCGTCAGACGAGTCTATATGGCAACCCAGAGGGGTGTCACTGTGACATGCACTGGTCGAGTCCAAGGTAGATGAGTATTTAGTTAAAAAAATAATCACCAGGGGCACCACCTACCGGGGTAAGAACCGCATGGCATGGGCGGAAGTTGCATCTCTAACCCAATATCATTGGTTTTAACGGACAAAAACGTAGGAAGGGGAACCCACGCTAAACGTTCCAAGCTCGTTCACTTTCAGTCAATCTACGGAAGAAGCAACACCCAGAGACATGGTGATGCACCCGGCAGACCACACGTGTTACCACGTGTGACTGTTTAAATTAAAACTAAATTCATAAAATTGTGAAAGTATGTTAATGGAAAACAATTAAGTCGTTCAGATCTTTTTCGTATAATTTTTGTAAATTCCATACAAACACTAATTCATGAAAAATGAAGACCACTAACAAACAACTAAGTTTAAAGATAAGTTTAGTTACTAACTGAATATCCTATGTTTTAGTCATTAATAATCAATAAATAATTTAAATTTTTGTTATATTTAAATTTTGAAAAAGAAAGTAATAAAAAATAAATA
>JAQJVL010000904.1:70513-218013 GCA_035578905.1 Stictocephala bisonia | reverse complement strand
TAAAAAAATTAAGATTTAATATAGAATGCTTTAACGCTGGCTCAAGAGGCTTGGAGCCAGAAAGCCAAAGCCAGCTAGTCCACCGAAGACCGCCCAGCTCGGGGAGAAAGACGGTTATGGCAACATTATACAAATGCTAACATTGACGGCCGAATAATATTCTTTTATTGTAGTCGGAAACCCAGACTCACATTTTTAGACTTTTGTAAATGGTTTATAGCTCTACGATGACAAATTGTATTGCTGTAACGGAGTTATGATAACTTCTAAAAATGTAAATCACCGTTATTGGAATGTCTCAATTGTGGTTTTACACGAAATCATATTGTTATAACTATTATCTAATTCATAACGATCAAACATAACACTTTTAGGGTGACTGCTTTAAATTAAAAATGCTAAAAGTAAATTAAAAGCTATGGAAACATTTCTGTTAGAGTTTACACGATTTTTATGTGATTTAAATTAGCAGTGTTGTAATGGTAACTATGATTCAGTGTTTTTTGTTTTTTGTTGTTTTTTTTTGTAGTTATCTTAACATAATTCATCAATTTTGAACAAGCCGCAGAATGAATGAAATATTTTAAAACCATCGTTACTTTTTTGAAACAGACTATCGTATTGCTGTTACGGACTTTTGAAAAGTACTGAAAATGTAATTCACGGTCAAGAGAGTGGACTGAAAACTTAATCATGATCTGAACATATAAATTACATAATTAATAAACAGACTTAATTTTAATCTAAATATGTATCATCCAAAAACTATGAGCTCACTCATCAGGAAATCTCCGGAATCACTGAACCGATTTTGATGACATTAGAGGGAAGTTAGCTTTTTTTATCATAGAGACCTACTAAGAAAGGATATATCAAAATTACATTGCTAAGGGGTAGAAACGGCCCCTCAACATTTCCTTTTCTCCCTAAGAGCAACACTAACTTTAATTTAAGTTTGTAATTTATTTGTTTTAAACATATACGTGGCCCAAAAGCTACTATTGTTTTCATTATGAAATCTTTAAGGTAATTTATATTAACTGTGACACGATTGTACTACATTGCATCCCCTAAAGTAGACTTATGGGGTTTTCTAGGCTAGAAAACTTTTTTATCTAAAAGAATGGCAGCAGGTTGAGCTTTTCTATTGATGAGGTGGTTTTGAAGAATCATTGAGGTAAGGGTAAGCAAGCGTAGACAACCACCCCACAGCGAAGTGGGCTGTCAGCTAGTTTTATATAAATTAAAGATTCGATCATATTAATTACTTTAAAGCACAACTATAGGCATACATTGTAGGCTATGGAAGCTTGCTGAATAAATCACACGGGATATGTTGTACACAGGTATAATGCGCCTGATAGGGATGTCATTATGCGATGATAAATTGTACCTCCCAAATCCGAACTGTAAGCTGGCTGGGATATACTTTACGCTGCATCCTGTACTCAGACTAACGCACGACAGTATATTGTGTTAGACTTAATGGTTTTAAAACACAAAATTGTGTTGTGAATTTACGTAGCAAAACCATACAGAATACCATATATTCAGTTTTATTTATTAGCTTATTTGTTAAAAATAATAATTTATGCGAATTATTAAAATGTACATTTTCCCTTTTTGAAATTGAATTCATCAAAAGGGGACATTGGTAAAATAAATGAAAGTATTTAATTTTTTTTAAATATTTATTCGTAAAGACTTCTTTGAGCTGTTTACACAAAAATTAAATTCCTTGTTTGAATAATATATTTGTAATTGCCAACAGTTTGCCCTATAAGTACAGTTAATTTTGCCCAATAAATCTTTAAATGTATTCACTTTTGTTAACTGATTATCCCAAATACACCTGTATAGCTTCCAATAAATCTTCTTTAGGAAATATTTAAAAGAAGATTCAGTTAAAAGATTAGTTTAAAAATGTGATAAATAAATTCAATAATAATATGTAATGACCTTCAATTAGGAAATCAATTTAAATTAAGTCCTGGGCATCAACTTTAACCTTTAATTTCCAAAAGTGGTTAAAAAGGTTCTGACGGGAAATTAGTCCCAAATTTACGAGCAGGACCAAAACGGTCCCGTTAGGTATTGCGTGCTTTCCGCTGATTTATCAAGGGTAAATAAAACCAGCGGGAAATGGCTGGGTACAAAGTGAATGCGATACATTGTCATGTTACCAGAAACGTTCGATAAGACTGATATACAACAGGCTTGCAAGTGTTACTGGCTACGTTCATGACATGTTTGTACAACGGTGTTAATGATCTTCCTAAAGTGGCTGAAACTGCAATTATTGGCTACTATTTCACTGGTGTAACTAGTAAAAAAACAATGAAAACATTCCAAATAAATGTACTAATGTGTATGATAGTCCTTGATTACATCCATACATTTATATTCAATGTGAATGGGAATTGGTAGAGTGAGTGGGTAATCACTAAGAGAAGTACAGAGAAATGATTGCTCTGCTATACAGTATATTAGTAGTTACAAATTGGATGATCAACTAAGAATTGTTATTGGTAGAAAAATAAAATTACCAGTTTAGTGTTAAATGTTGAAAGAGCAGGTTAAAATCTTTAAAAAGAGTGTAATTTGAAGTGAAATTTAGCACTACAGTTCCTTTACAACATCCCGCTCTCCTAAATAAACAGCCACATATTTTACTGTGTAAACAGTATAGTTTTTTTTTCTAGTTGAAAATTACGATCGTATCGTGGAAGCTAAATACATTCCTTCTTTACGTGATGAACATCATACTAAAAACATGTTTGCTAATATTTCAAGACCATTCAATAAGTCTGGACATAGCATCCAATAATAAATATAAAGGTAATAGTAAATATATGAATAATAATAGTTGTGAAGATGAATTATAAATATAGGGGTTAAAAAGCACAATTTACCTATTTTTTGCAGATTTACCCATGACCAACGAAAAAAAAGAAAGTTGTAAACATTTTACAATAATGTTAAAATTAAAACTAATACAATACACGGAAATATTTCAATGTTATGGATTAAATCATGTTAAGATGACATCGTCATTTCAATACTAAAAAACTAATTTAGAAATATAATTTATTTTTCTGGTATCAAGCTGGACAAATGGTTTCAGCCAAATTAGTAGTTTGTTTTAATAATAGGTTCATTGTAATATCGTAACATCTAATGAGATTTTATACATTTTATATGCATTTAGATTGGATGTTTATATCAAACAGATTTTACTGAATTCATTTTTAAAATCGTACTGTAAATAACAGCTCAGCAAATATTTCCAAGTATAGTTTTGTTACTTAGTGCCTAAAACATATATTTTTTAATCACATATATCACTATGAAGTAAATAGCTATAACGTTTATTACAGCTGGGTTATGGTGTAGCAACATGTTGCGAGCGATAACCGGCGGAACGTTGTTTTATCAGAAATCGTTGATGACGTCACTCCCCTTATGACGCCGCTATCATTTCCCGCCAAAACGCACGTCCATCACGCCGCCATGTTGGTGGTCTCTGATAAACGACACTTTTGTCAGTTCCAGCCATAAATTGTCTGCCCCTTCCCCAGTCCCCTGAGACAGTAATTATTTTACAAAATGGGTTTGATAGTTCTAAACTCTAACTTTTCTTTTCGTTTATTAAAAAAAATTGTGTTTTTATTATAGAGGGATTTGTTGAAAAGTATCGTACTTTAAGCGTATCTGTTGAACAATTTTGAAACCCATAAGACTGTTTAGATCTTCATAAATCCATATATCTAAATCCATTAATCTACAAGTATATCTCCCAAGACAAATACTTACAGGGTTCCATAATTATACCAAAATATGGTAGTATGTCAACATGGTAGTATGTCAATATGGTAGTATGTCAATATGGTAGTATGTTAATATGGCAGTATGTCAATATGGTAGTATGTCAATATGGTAGTATGTCAATATGGTAGTATGTCAATATGGTAGTATGTCAATATGGTAGTATGTCAATATGGTAGTATGTCATTATGGTAGTATGTCAATATGGTAGTATGTCAATATGGTAGTATGTCAATATGGCAGTATGGTAATATGGTATTATGTCAATATGGTAGTATGTCAATATGGTAGTATGTCAATATGGTAGTATGTCAATATGGTAGTATGTCAATATTTTTACGCTATAATATTTTTCAGAAATTAACATTTAAATGTTGGATTTGATAATGTCAAATTATTAAGAAATGTATTTATCTATATCATTCTTCGTATTAGTAATAATAATTGTTCTGAATCGGTTTAAGTGTGTTTTAAAAGTAATTACTATCGTTTTAAATCACCAGATTCAAACTTTAGGTTAGGTTAGGTTAGGTTGCCACTAAAGTTGATCACAAACTGGTAAATCCAAACTTACCGCCGAGTACGCTCTCAGTGTGTAAGTTCTTGGAAAGCGATAAGATAAGGCCAGCGATATCGGATTCCTAGCGGATAAAGAATACTACAGTGGACGTAAAAATTATTTGGGAACAGTTTTCAGATCAATGGAATATTTTACAAACGGTAGTGATTTAACATAAATAAAAAAAGTCGTAGTAGTGAATTAACGAAAAAGATCAGAAACTACTAATTTACTGTATATCCAACTTAACCTTCTCAACAACAAATCGCCTGATTAGATTTAACTATTAACTATAAAATATTTAATAGTTAAAATTAAAAGAGGAATGTTGTAACTAATTATTAATTAAAGTACTATAGGAATTGATACAAAAAAGGAATTTTCCTCGTATTACCCTAAGTAATGTTGTTAAAGGGAACGAAAAATATAATCAGTGGGGAGAAATACACTTTTATATTGAGTGTTTATCAAGTACTCTTCGTGTAGGAGGGAGCGTTTCAACTTGTTGAAACCAACATTCTTGATGGAATAAAAGAAGATGGCGATCCCTAAATTAGGATTTTCCTCTTTTTAAATAAAATATTTTATTGTATATGAATCAATTTGATATGTGTTCAAAAATAGTTATTTTTTAATAAATTCAGTCGGCCATAGGTTGATTAAATAACTGTAAATGAATTATTTGCAAATAAATGTATATCTTAAATTTATATTTTGTTCTTAAAAAGATTGTCTAGGTGAGAAATTCTATTTTTAAAAAGAAATGTCAGTCGATGAGGTGTCAAATAATTAGGAGATATTAAATTATTTTTCCAGCTTGGGTGCGAAATACCAATATTACCATAGTCAATAACTAATGCCGTACCTATATATAAACCACCCACGTTTTTGCGGAGAGAGTGAGTGGGGGAAATGGATTGTGTGTACCAGGACAGCGTGTAGGGGGTTGTAATGTCAGAGTTCACGGTATATACCTACGGTGGGCGCAACACGTTCTCTGATAAGTAAGGTCAGCGATTTATAGTTTAGCTCCTGACACATTCTTGATATACGTACTTCCGCTGGGTTCCAGTGGGGCTGAGGGGAATTCATTTACGTTATTCATTATCCATCGTTAAGTCGATGATCGTATGGGTGAATATGATGAGTCATTGTTACTATCTAAGGTCAACCGTTCCTTAGAAAAAGCTATTTATTAATAGTGAGATTGTTAGGTTATCTAAGAGACTTACAGCTTTACGTGTAATCCAAACCACGTAATATTGGTCTGATTTTCAGATAACTGACAAGCCAGATACTCAGTTCTCTTCTCTACACAACATCCGAAACCTGACTACCATCCAACATAGACACCCCAGACATATTGGGTTTTCCACGTCGATAACAATGACTGAGCGGATGCCATATAGGTATATAGAGGACCGAGCATAGAATCTTTCACCTTTATCTCCACAACTCTTTGCCCCATGTAGCTGGGTTACAACACTGTTTCAGTTGTATACATAATACTTTTGTTAGATAATGTTTGTTGAGTTATATCTTATTCTGCATATATTCCAATAGACCAGTCTGCTCGGACATTTTATTTTAGAAAAAACTTTATTATTTATTATTTCATTTTTCAGGTATTTTCAAACTAAAGATAATTTATTTGAACTTGTTAAAATAACTAACTAATTATTCAAAGTTGTGAAGAATAAAGCACTTTGTCATGCATTTGTTTTTCAGGAAAATTCTAAAAATGTTATGTGAGAAGTAATTTTTCTCACAGAAAGCTCTTTCTTTATAAGTCAAATAGTGCACTGAAGTAAACAATTTATTTGAATTTATATTGTAATAATGTTTTGGATTTGTAGATTGTTGTATACGAAAAGAAAGAAAGCATACCCATCCTGTTTTATTATAAATTTATGGTATTTATAGATACATTTGTATCAAAAATATTCCTAAATCAGAAATAATTGAGCATAGCGTTGTGTCTGCTAAAAATTATAAATCTATAAAACTGATTTTCCTTCCAAACAACCCGTTCTCAAAACGAATAAAATTACTAAACTGCAAAATAAAAGCAATCACTTGAAACTTGGAGATAATCTCATATTTGTTTACTTTGTACGTCCGATTATCAGAGGTTTAGTTATACTATTACACAGAGAAGAAAGAAAATGAGGTTTCATCCGATTGTGCGCTGAGTGTGTGTCGAGTAGTCATTTATTCTGTATGTCATGCGACGACAGAGCCAGGACCTTGTCAGTATCTCTCTTATTCTCCCAAATCCACAAAGCTAAACGAAGTAATTATTGCTACAGATGTATAAAAATTTACATTTTAGTAATCTATTTATAACTGCAATTGAAGGCTCGCTGCGGTCATAAGAGAGCGACTTCTGTTCCTTTTTCTCTGTGATTATTGTAATAAGTACGTTGACATCCTTCCTGCAAATTGGTCCTTGTTCGACTTAAACGTGTGGCTGTAAATGGAAATACAGCTGGTTCCTTCGACAGCAGTTGTCCTGAATCTGGATCTATTCACGGTTTATAGACGAATTGTTTTGAAATACCAGACGTAAATTTACGTGCACGAGCTACAAAACAACATGAAGGTGTAAAGGCTTTAAACAGTATTAAAAATACTTCATGCAAAAATTTCAAGAAAATTTCTTGTAAAATATTTGATAAACGTCTATGTAAAATTGTGTACTATATACTTCTAGCCACAAAACATCTTATTATTTACCAGGTAAGTGCACGTTTAAACTTAATGCACACATAGAAGACAAATTACAATTATTGTTATAATAATACTCCGCTGATCAAAACTTCATATTTATTTTAGATAAATACTCTATTTTTGTGATTTAAAATGTTACGATACGATTTCTCATTTGCCTTTTTATTCTTTTACACCATCAATGGAAACTTCGGTCAAACTTTCTTTAGTCGTCTTTTCGTTACGTCGTCATTCCGAATAGCACAATAGTTTATATTAATATTCTTGTGATATATCATAGTACATATCACCAATCCATCACCGACGACATCTACTGTCCTGATATATAAGATATATACTATCCTGTATGTCAGACAGCTACTGTCTGATATGTCTGATATGACAGACAGTAGCTGTCTGATATATCAGACATCCTGTATGTCAGACATCTCCTGATCAATCAGACATCTACTGTCCTGATATATCAGACATCTACTATCCTGTATGTCAGACATCTCCTGATAAATCAGACATCTACTGTCCTGATATATCAGACATCTACTATCCTGTATGTCAGACATATACTGTCCTGATAAGTCAGACATCTACTGTCCTGATAAGTCAGACATCTACTGTCCTGATAAATCAGACATTTCCTGTCCTGATAAGTCAGACATCTACTGTCCTGTATGTCAGACAGCTACTGTCTTGATATGTCAAATATCTACTGTCCTGATAAGTCAGACATCTACTGTCCTAATAAGTCAGAAATATACTGTACTGATATATCAGACATCTACTGTACTGATATATCAGACATCTACTCTCCTGATATATCAGACATCTACTCTCCTGATATATCAGACATCTACTGTCCTGGTATGTCAGACATCTACTTTCCTGATAAGTCAGAAATCTACTGTACTGATATATCAGACATCTACTGTCCTGATATGTCAGGCATCTACTGTCCTGATAAGTCAGATATCTACTGACGTGATAAGTCAGACATGTACTGTCCTGATATAGCAGACATCTACTATCCTGATAAGTCAGATATCTTCTGTCCTGATAAGTCAGAATCCTACTGTACATATATATCAGACATCTACTATCCGGTATGTCAGACATATACTGTCCTGATAAGTCAGACATCTACTGTCCTGATAAATCAGACATTTCCTGTCCTGATAAGTCAGACAGACATCTACTGTCCTGTATGTCAGACAGCTACTGTCCTGATATGTCAAACATCTACTGTCCTGATAAGTCAGACATCTACTGTCCTAATAAGTCATAAATATACTGTACTGATATATCAGACATCTACTCTCCTGATATATCAGACGTTTAAACTTAATGCTTACATAGAAGACAAATTACAATTATTGTTATAATAATACTCCGCTGATAAAAACTTCATATTTATTTTAGATAAATACTCTATTTTTTGTGATTTAAAATGTTACGATACGATTTCTCATTTGCCTTTTTATTCTTTTACACCATCAATGGAAACTTCGGTTAAACTTTCTTTAGTCGTCTTCTTCGTTACGTCGTCTTTCCGAATAGCAAAATAGTTTATATTAATATTCTTGTGATATATCATAGTACATATCACCAATCCATCACCGACGACATCTACTGTCCTGATATATAAGATATATACTATCCTGTATGTCAGACAGCTACTGTCTGATATGTCTGATATGACAGACAGTAGCTGTCTGATATATCAGAAATCTACTATCCTGTATGTCAGACATCTACTGTCCTGATAAATCAGACATTTCCTGTCCTTATAAGTCAGACATCTACTCCCCTGTATGTCAAACATCTACTGTCCTGATATGTCAAACATCTACTGTCCTGATAAGTCAGACATCTACTGTCCTAATAAGTCAGAAATATACTGTACTGATATATCAGACATCTACTCTCCTGATAAGTCAGAAATCTACTGTACTGATATATCAGACATCTACTGTCCTGATATGTCAGACATCTACTGTCCTGATAAGTCAGAAATCTACTGTACTGATATATCAGACATCTACTGTCCTGATATGTCAGACATCTACTGTCCTGATAATTCAGATATCTACTGACGTGATAAGTCAGACATGTACTGTCCTGATATAGCAGACATCTACTATCCTGATAAGTCAGATATCTTCTGTCCTGATAAGTCAGAAATCTACTGTACTGATATATCAGACATCTACTATCCTGTATGTCAGACATATACTGTCCTGATAAGTCAGACATCTACTGTCCTGATAAATCAGAAATTTCCTGTCCTGATAAGTCAGACATCTACTGTCCTGTATGTCAGACAGCTACTGTCCCGATATGTCAAACATCTACTGTCCTGATAAGTCAGACATCTACTGTCCTAATAAGTCAGAAATATACTGTACTGATATATCAGACATGTACTCTCCTGATATATCAGACATCTACTGTTCTGATATGTCAGACATCTACTGTCCTGATAAGTCAGATTTCTACTGCACTGATATATCAGACATCTACTGTCCTGATAAGTCAGACATCTACTGCCCTGATAAGTCTGACATCTACTGTCCTGTATGTCAGACATCTACTGTCCTGTTATGTCAGACATCTACTGTCCTGTATGTCAGATGCTTATTGTCCTGGGTAAGATAGCTACTGTCCTGATATGTCAGACATCTACTGTCCTGATAAGTCAGATATCTACTGACGTGATAAGTCAGACATGTACTGTACTGATATATCAGACATCTACTATTCTGTATGTCAGACATATACTGTCCTGATAAGTCAGACATCTACTGTCCTGATAAATCAGACATTTCCTGTCCTGATAAGTCAGACATCTACTGTCCTGTATGTCAGACAGCTACTGTCCTGATATGTCAAACATCTACTGTCCTGATAAGTCAGACATCTACTGTCCTAATAAGTCATAAATATACTGTACTGATATATCAGACATCTACTCTCCTGATATATCAGACGTTTAAACTTAATGCACACATAGAAGACAAATTACAATTATTGTTATAATAATACTCCGCTGATCAAAACTTCATATTTATTTTAGATAAATACTCTATTTTTTGTGATTTAAAATGTTACGATACGATTTCTCATTTGCCTTTTTATTCTTTTACACCATCAATGGAAACTTCGGTCAAACTTTCTTTAGTCGTCTTCTTCGTTACGTCGTCTTTCCGAATAGCAAAATAGTTTATATTAATATTCTTGTGATATATCATAGTACATATCACCAATCCATCACCGACGACATCTACTGTCCTGATATATAAGATATATACTATCCTGTATGTCAGACAGCTACTGTCTGATATGTCTGATATGACAGACAGTAGCTGTCTGATATATCAGACATCTACTATCCTGTATGTCAGACATCTACTGTCCTGATAAATCAGACATCTACTGTCCTGATAAGTCAGACATCTACTGTCCTGATAAATCAGACATTTCCTGTCCTGATAAGTCAGACATCTACTCCCCTGTATGTCAGACATCTACTGTCCTGATATGTCAAACATCTACTGTCCTGATAAGTCAGACATCTACTGTCCTAATAAGTCAGAAATATACTGTACTGATATATCAGACATCTACTCTCCTAATAAGTCAGAAATATACTGTACTGATATATCAGACATCTACTCTCCTGATATATCAGACATCTACTGTCCTGATAAGTCAGAAATCTACTGTACTGATATATCAGACATCTACTGTCCTGATAAGTCAGACATCCACTGCCCTGATAAGTCTGACATCTACTGTCCTGTATGTCAGACATCTACTGTCCTGTTATGTCAGACATCTACTGTCCTGTATGTCAGATGCTTATTGTCCTGTGTAAGACAGCTACTGTCCTGATATGTCAGACATCTACTGTCCTGATAAGTCAGACATTTACTGTACTGATATATATCAGAAATCTACTGTACTGATATATCAGACATCTACTGTCCTGATAAGTCAGACATCTACTTCCCTGATAAGTCAGACATCTACTGCCCTGATAAGTCTGACATCTACTGTCCTGTATGTCAGACATCTACTGTCCTGTTATGTCAGACATCTACTGTACTGATATATCACAAATCTGCAGTACTGATATATCAGACATCTACTGTCCTGATAAGTCAGACATCTACTGCCCTGATAAGTCAGACATCTACTGTACTGTCTGTCAGACATCTACTGTCCTGTTATGTCAGACATCTACTGTCCTGTATGTCAGATCCTGTATGTCAATGCTGTCATATTGTCCTGTGTGTAAGACAGCTACTGTCCTGATATGTCAGACATCTACTGTCCTGATAAGTCAGACATCTACTGTACTGATATATCAGAAATCTACTGTATTGATATATCAGACATCTACTGTCCTGATAAGTCATACATCTACTGCCCTGGTAAGTCAGACATCTACTGTCCTGTCTGTCAGACATATACTGTCCTGTTATGTCAGACATCTACTGTCCTGTATGTCAGATCCTGTATGTCAATGCTGTCATATTGTCCTGTGTCTAAGACAGCTACTGTCCTGATAATTCAGACATCTACAGTCCTGATAAGTCAGACATCTACTGTACTGATATATCAGACGTCTACTGTCCTGATATATCAGACATCTACTGTCCTTATAAGTCAGACATCTACTGTCCTGCATGTCAGACATCTACTGTCCTGTTATGTCAGACATCTACTGTCCTGAAATGTCAGATATCTCTGTCAATAAATACTATCTAATTAATTTAACAAAATAAATTCACAATGACATTTTTTTAAATTATATTTTTTTAGGCCACATTTACATTGTTACTATCTACTTGTTGCCCAAAGATTATCTATTTCCTTGTTGTGATAACTTGGTAATTCATCATTTGTAACCCTACTTCATCCCCATCAACCGAAATGTTACTAGAGGTATATTGTGTTATTATTTGCTTCTGTGACCGGGCTTCTATCTTGGACCGTTCATTAAGGCAACTTGTTGTAGTTGACAATGTACAGATAGTCCTGGCCAAGGTCCAAGCCAGTATCTGTTAGACGTCGGGGATATTGTGGACGGACGAAGTGCCCCTTACTTCGATTGTCCTTAACTATATCTCACGTCATATTGTATCTCTGTGACCTGTCTTCTAGCCTGGACCGTTCGTTAAGGCAACTTGTTGTAGTTGACAATGTACAGATAGTCCTGGACAAGGTCCAAGCCAGTATCTGTTACACGTCGGGGATATTGTGGCCGGACGAAGTGCCCCTTACTTCGATTGTCCTTAACTATATCTCACGTCATATTGTATCTCTGTGACCTGGCTTCTAGCTTGGACCATTCATTAAGGCAACTTGTTGTAGTTGACAATGTACAGATAGTCCTGGCCAAGGTCCAAGCCAGTATCTGTTACACGTCGGGGATATTGTGGCCGGACGAAGTGCCCCTTACTTCGATTGTCCTTAACTATATATCACGTCATATTGTATCTCTGTGACCTGGCTTCTAGCTTGGACCATTCATTAAGGCAACTTGTTGTAGTTGACAATGTACTGATAGTCCTGGCCAAGGTCCAAGCCAGTATCTGTTACACGTCGGGGATATTGTGGCCCGACGAAGTGCCCCTTACTTCGATTGTCCTCAACTTAATTTATCATTTCATCTTGTTGTTATATAACAAACTTTTGCAGTAGATTTGAACACAGTAATATAAATACTATAAGAATCTTATAAAATCACGCTGTAATAATTCTTTGCCTAAAATTCTGTAATTAGAGAGTATAGATTTAATTGAAAAGATAGAGTGTTATCTTCATAATATTTACTGTCTCGCTTTAACGTTTCATAAATACATAAATATTTATCATACATTCGTTTAATAAATAGTTCGTTATTTAATAATATGCCTTAAATATCAAAGAAACTAAATAAATACAAAACACATTAATTGTTTGTGTACTACTACACTAGTTAACTGAAACTGTGCTCGAAAGTGGTAAAGTAATTTGCTAATGTAAATAATAAACACTCCCTTCATTTATTACCAGTTTAATATAAAATGTCACTTGAACTGTTGGATGAAAAAAACATTAATTACAGTGGAGGTATTGTGTGGCGGAATAACTCATCTGGTCGTGACGTCACAGGCTGTGATATATTACACCCTCAGTAGCGTGAGACCTGCAAACTGGCTAGGCCTACTACATTATACATATAAATAGTTTATTAATAATTTATTGCTGTTTACCACAGTTAAGGGACACAATTAAGATAACATGAACACTTATCTGTAAACAACACTTTGATGCAAATGTTGTATTACTTAAAATGCTTAGAAGGCTTTCGGAATGTATTAAAATAAAAAATTCGGAAGCATTAAAATATATTTAGCCTCAGTATACGTCTCCAAATTTACTTTTGAATATGCCTACAATATGCCTACAATATGCCTACAATATGCCTACAATATGCCTACAATATGTCTACAATATGCCTACAATATCGTCGGGACAATAACGATGACATTGAATTTAAATAGATAAACATTTACAAAACGCAACATTACTTATTTGATTTAATTATATATGACGTGTATTGTAATTATATATAACATTGTTTGTGAAAGAATTGACGGCTAAATGGAAATAATTTTCATTTAGGAAGATAGTTTTTTTTATAGTGAAGGTGGACGTATTATAGCGATAATATTGAGGAAATGGCCTACAAGTAGCCTTGATTATAGTGAAGTAGGGTTGTGAATGTTGTCGTAGCAATACTCGGAAATATTAGAACAGATAACTAACTCTACTCTACCCAGATAACTAACAGTATACGGGAAAAGCGTACGTGCTGTTGGTAGGCAACACGAACTACATGACCGTGATTTTAGGATGTGACGTTGCCGCATTGAACTGCCTCCCTATCTTCTAACTAGGTGAATTGAACGAGATGTGTTGACTGAGTCAATCTGGCAACGCCGCCCAGTCCACAGCCGCTTGACGCGCTTTAAAGCGGGCAGTTCACACACTACGAAATTTGTCAACACTATTTAGCATGGGAATGATTAGTTATCTGTGGAAGTAGGTTAAATAATACTTAATCATTAATTACGAGTTCGTTTTAGAATTTTGCATACAATTAATGCATTTTATGGGCTAACTCGCTGAATATACAATTCCACGTGGAAATTAGAGTAATTATTAATTAATTAGCCATCGCAATATATTTGCTCATGTTGGATATGTAAATGTTTCTGTCATGCGATTGAGTTAGCATGAAAATAATGTAAACCTCGTGAATACAGTTATTTCTTTATTAAAATGCCAACTAACTAATTAATTGCAAACTCACGCTTTTAAACCTCATCCCAACTAAAACGGAATATACAATAAAGGTTTAAAATTCTGTTGGCACGACGCGTTGGTGATTCTGAAACTAACGCCACCTACTTTATTACCTTTAGTGGCACAATAAAACAGGACTCTCTTACCACATTGTAGTTATTTACATAAACATTAACACATTTACCTAGTATGTAGTGTAATAACACACAACATTTTGCTTAATTTACCTTTTGAATTAAGTTGACTATAATGTCATATGTTTACATAAGTATTACAACCATATAAAATACATATTAAAAACAACTTACAACATTTTTAACAAGAATATATAATGTACCTATGAAAACTAAACATTATTTTGTTTCACAGCTCCTTTTTTTATACAATATAAACATATTCTTCCTTCGATTAAAATAAATAATAAATAGTAAAATCCAATTTGATTACATCTGAAAAATATTAAATTGCATGTTTTAATCACGATTGTTTACTTCCTTTAAGACTGAATGAAATTAATTGTCTTAACTCCTTAAATTTAAGACGGGGAGCGATGGAAGACATAAATACACGGGATAATACCCAGAGTGAACCCAATTTGGCAGTTTTCCAAATGTACTTCCCGACACCAGCATCCGACCGTGACAGTATATAAATATGGCCGCGATATCTACATGCCATACACCGCAAATCTGGGCTTATTCAACATTTTTGTATAAGATGATCCACATAATATATTCATACTTGTAGAGAAACAAACATATACATTAAGTTTCAAGGTTTCTCATACGATTATGTAGATCAGTACAGTGAAAGTGTTCGAACATTGACGTTTCCAATTAGTAAAAAAAAAACATTGAAGATTATTATTTCAAATCCAGATTATTATTTGAAAAATAATCAAAATAACGAAAAAAAAATAAAAAGGTATCGGAACGAGAACCTTTTTTCTCCTTAATGTTTGCAAAATACTTGCTAGAGTATACAATATATATGTAAGTTTATTTATTATATTTAAGTTAGGGATATATTTCGGTGGTGTTAGGCTGGAAAAAATGAGCATGAATTGTGTTTGAGACTCAGTTTAGATCAGATCTGTGTTTTAAAAGTCACACATAAAAAACAGCAGCTAAAGTGAGCACCAGAACTAACCATCGAGCGGCAACTTGCTGAACCAACGAACAAGTTTTGCGTAATACTGCTTTGTCTACGGTTTACACCACTGCTGAATATTGTGCTCACGTGTGGCTTAACAGTAAATATGTACGAGAGATTGATATTTAACTAAATAGGGCGATGAGTGCTATCAGTGGCTCTCTCATTGCAACCCTTCTACCGTGGTTTCCAGTGTTGTGCAACATAGCTCCACCAAATATAAAATTCAAAGAGGCACTTCTCGGAGAGTTCAAAAAGATCCTATCTACTCAGAATTTCTCTAATTTTGCACGATATCCCACAACGTGCAGGACGAGTTAAACCTATAAAACCACCTCTTCGACTAGCTTCCTAGTTAATTTCAAACGAAGGGATCAGCTGGTCTTCATTCAGTTGGAGACGCAGGTGTTGAATGGTTAAGAAACCTGGATTTGTCTCTGTGACGGGAGATAAATATTTAAACCCTAACACACTACTACTTTGTACTTTAGATTCAATTTTATTTAGACATTGTTTATTGGTATGTTTTTATTATTTTTATTAGTTTGGTGGCTAGCTTTAAAAGCCATACGATTTGTATATTAGCTCTGGTTACAATTGATAGTTCAATAATTGTAAATAGAGCTTTATAAATACGTTCTTTGTGTTTGGATCAACAATATGGATTAAACAGATTTCACGATTGCTAACAATTTAAAATATTGGTATCCATATGAAGCATGGTGCCTAAAATGTACTTTTTGTTTTTTGTTTGAAAACGAACTTTCTAACATTACTTTTTTCTCCTTGAAACATTTAGTTCAGAGGTGTTTGCCTAATCTCTACAATCTGTTCTTTGCTGATTGGCAGAAGTCCAAAGACAGTTAAACTGTGCTGGACAGGTTGTTGACATCTTTTACGCCAAATTATCCCCCCTGTTCTTGTCTAGCCTGGGACTGTATATGTAAATTTGACTGGTTTCTCCACCAGTAGTTTACTAGAAATAGATCGCACCTAAATTTTATGGGCGTAATTTTAAATAATTGGTGTTGATTTTGTACAAGATAAAAACAACGGCACAACCACTTATTTAGAGCGAGCTAAGGCACTTTTTGAATAGTTTAACTATTTTTTTGTTGAAACAAAACGCTGTTGGATAAGTTGAATTTCTTATTATTTTATAATATTTTCTACATTTTGTTGATTAATAAGTTATTTTGTTCTTTCTATTGAATTTTTCTTTTCTCATCACTAACTGTGTGTACATGTAACGGTTGTTAGTGGACATGATATTCTGATACGTCTATCGTAACTTATAAAAATGTGATTTTTAAGGGTTGCCTTCATTGATATGGGTTGGTTACGTAGAATATTTTTAAAAAATAAAAAGAAAGAAAACAGTTTTATATGCAGCATAAGGTAGTAACAAAACACCTGAAGACGTCAGGAGTTTCATAACTGTCAAAACGTTGTGTTAGTTTCAAAAACACTTGAATCGTGGAGAATCAACAACAAATGTTCCAAAAAGAATGTAACTTATCTTTATGAAAACATTAAAAAGTGTAGATTTTTTTTAATAGCAGAGAAAATATGTATCATATTTGACGTATTTTTTATCTAAAATCATTTTTTTTGCATAGAAACATTCCCCAAGGAAAATTTTCCGCTATCCATATTGAAATCTATATACTTATTAATTTTAGCGAGAATTCTGAGGATGTAGTTCTATTTTTTATTTATTTTATTTTATTTATTTGTTTTCTTCTCCGTAAATTACTCCTTTTAGCCAATATATCTCGCCAACCAAACTCCTTCATTATGACATATGCATTTAATGCATTTTCTTAATTTATAATTTTGCCCCACTTAAATTTATTTTGAAAAGGAGTCCAAATTGCCTCATTTTATGGACTAATTGATTTGGATTGTTTGTATACAAATTAAATGCTAATAAAACTTCTAGCGTAGCTTTTTACACAGACTAATGAAAATAAATATATAGCTCTTATATACCGATTATTTTAGTACTTTGTCATCGGAAAGGGACTTATTTTAGAAGTATCGTGTGAGAAATTCTAGTACGGTAGCCTGGGGAGGGACAGTGACTTCAGTAGCTGATTGCTGCTTGTCGTTCGTCAGGATTGACGAGCTGTCTCCTGATAAGGCTGTCCAGGGAACGATCCTCACTTCCTTCAATGTGTAACTATGATGCAGTAGAGTTGTTGACATTGTCAGGTGTTTGAATCAAGTCTCTTCACACTATAATGGCTGACGTATAGCTGTTTACGATGCTGACGATGTACAGATACTATCTGGTCGTGAGATGAAAAACTACGTCTCAGATACCTTGTAGACATACTCAGTCCACTTTTACAGATACCTCATTATTATTTGTGTATTGTATATTTTTACATTCTTATCTTCTTATTCTTTACATAGATAAAACCATTGTCATCCTTCGTGCTCCTTATTGACCAATACAGTTCGTGAACTGGTTGTGCAGAAAGCGTCTGTTCCCATAACTAGAAATAACGAACGTTGTCCTCCCGCCGTGAGGCCTGTACAGACTCAGTGTGGATATGTAACTTATGAGCATTTAGATAATACTGCAACTATTTTCTACTTGCAATAAATTGTGGTTTGTTCAAACTTAAAATACTTAAGAAGAAACATTATGGATAAAGTAAACATGCTGAACCAGTACGGGTTTATGAGAAATCGTACAACATGTGCTGTATTGAACATGACGTCTCTAAACGTTCACCCTGTGGTAAAATATTATATTTGACAAAATAGGAAGTTATGGCATTAGAAGGGTATATTTGTTCTGGTTTACATCTTATTTTTCAAACAGTCGTTAATTAATTCTGTCGTCAAACAACAATTATATTTATAATCACAACGTTTGTTTCCTCAAGGAAGTACTTTGGAGTCACTTTTATTTTTCTCGTATATTACTATATTATGTAGTTAGTAACCTTTCTTTCACTATACGCAGACGTCATGACAATGCTGTTCGGTGGTTTACAAGTCACCTTTTGTAGACATTCTTTAATTCCCTCCATTTTCGTTAGCATTTGCTAGCAAACTATAAAATAAAGTTAGCCTTTTAATGAGTTCAAATATAGTTATAGCATACTAAAACAACATAATATGTTTATAAGGGATAAAAACCCGTATAACTAACAAAGATGCAACCATATCTCAGTAACACTGTGGTAACCATGTTTCTCAGTTTCGTGATTGTAAATTGGAATTGATGACCAACTAATCGTGCTCTTGCTGGCAATTAAAAAAGAAATAAATGATGAAAAGTGAGGTTATAACTGAAAGCATTGCGTGTGACTCCACAAGCCAGTGATTGTGGCCGTGTTGGGCTAGATACGATCTGAAATACGGCGATAAAAGACGACTAGGCGACTTGGTCTCACGCAAAAACCTTTGTGTTCACCGATTCGTGGGAGAAATTCCTTCCCATGGCTAGGAGATAGGTTTTTGCCAATTTGTGTAGTAATCACTTACCTCATCTTTGTTTTCCTATCTTTTAACATTTTCAGTGTTTTCTTATATAGCCAATACAGAAGTTGATTTTCAGACAAGAGACTTTATTGCTCGGTATTAGCGTGATGTGAGATAACGCAACAGACATTGCTTTCTTCCTGAATACATTAATGGGGAATCATGTACAAGGCCTTTCATATCAAAACTAATTGGTGGAATAGGAAGAATTTGGAGTTATATATATAATGTTTATCCATTACTTATTTCTATTTTATTTTAGAAAAGAAACTTGGACTTTCAGGATTCTGCGTGAACTTTATTCAACTAGTGAAGTACCGACCGTTGGCTCAGTTGGGGATTTCAAACTTGGTCCTTGTCCTATGCAGCCGGAACCCTTAGCTACTAAACCACCTCACCGACAGTGGCTATACTGCTCATTTCGTACTTTATGTATAACATTCCTTTTTTTCTTTATTTCAACTTATACATATACCAAAACAGCCCACAAAACTTAAGTTCTACACAAGCTTATATCAGGAGGTAGCTGGTAGTCTATATATATTTTCAAATAACAATCATTAGATATTTAAATATTATCTTGATCATTTTTGGAAAATGTGGTAGACTATAAACAAAATATCACACCTTTTTTATCTAGTACTTGGAACGTTTGAAAAAAACTATTTTATGATTTTGTACTTACATCATAAAAGTACAACCCATCACAAGTTGAACACTCAAGTAAGGATATGAAGTATGAAAGGACCCATGTAACAGGTCCACCAAATTGACGAATAAATTAATTAAATAAAATAAATGATAAATTATTTTGTTGAAGAAATAAATATATTTAATTAAAATAAACAACAA
Organism: Stictocephala bisonia; assembly: GCA_035578905.1. Lineage (NCBI taxonomy): Eukaryota > Metazoa > Arthropoda > Insecta > Hemiptera > Membracidae > Stictocephala > Stictocephala bisonia. Next base: position 198,047 of record JAQJVL010000904.1, on the reverse strand, counting down.
ACATTCAGATAATATTCTGAAATCGTTGTAAGTAAGTAACCAGTCAGTTAGGGAAGTGGATAGAGACATCGTGACAGATGTTTTCTGAGAATTGAGTAAACAACATTCTTTCCATTATTGTCTGGAAGGGTGGGCATCTCTGTTTTCGACTAATTTCTCAGAAGAAGAGTCCACATGGCAAACCAAAAGGGGAGTCACTGAATAACAACGCACTAGACGAGTCCAAAGGATGTGTCTAGTAAAAAGGATGACCGGGAGGTGCAGCACCTACCGGGGATGAACTGTATGGAAGAGGCGAAAATTGAAAATCCAACGGACAAGACCGTAGGAGGGGGAACTGACGCCTGTGTTCGAATCATTCAGCCCACTCTCTAGAATGCCCGATTAGAAGCACGACGTATTTGAACTGCCCGTGTGCAGTAGTAAAGTTTTGCTAAGACATGTAGTGTTTCAATTTTTAAAGTATTAAATAAAACAAAATAATAGTGTCAATTTTGAATAATATTAAATAAGTTGTGTTCTCATATTTAATATAAATGTATTAATATGCACTAAAAAATCGGTATGGTCATAAGGACCACGTGGTTTTTCATCAAGAAAATACAAGGACAATAAGATAAGTTCTAGCTATAAATTAGGTTTAAATCATGTTTTAGAAAACAGTTTTGTTTAGACAATTAATTCAATTTTAATTTTGTTGTAATGAAAAATTTATTAAAAAAAGTAAAGTAAAAAACTAAAGAAATGTATCAATAAACTAGTTTTTTCAAACCAGTCTAAATTTATTGTATTTTACAGCTTCACCAAATTACCCACATTTTACCCTGAGATAAGAGAATTAAAATTAATTTACATAATTTTTAACAAATTATTAAGAAATTTAACTTAAAGTAACATAGAGCAGAAAGCAGATCGTTACAGATTGGCGACCAACCACGTGGGGCTGTAAAATACTTTTAGATATTTTAAATGTATTCAAAGATGTTTAAAGACAATTTTGTTTGAATTTGTGAATTTTGTTTTATAGAATTAATTTATTCAATTTTTGATAATTAATTAAATTTTGAAATTGTAAACTTTTTACATATTTGAAATTGTTGAATGACAAAGAGACAATCATGTCGAAAGTAAATATTGAACAAAGTAGTGAAAATGACTGACGACTCTGACCCTCCGTGAGTCGCATGAATTTCAAAACGCGAGAGGTCGCACACGGAGGTTACTTCCAGGTGACTAAATTAAATGTTATTTTCACGAAACTTAATACTTTTATTTACAGTAATTTTAAAACAGTATGTAGAATCATATAAAAAAGGTAAAACTTATTTTAGTACCAAAATTATAGTAAAAAAAAATGTATGTGAGTGTTGAAATTACAATACATTTTAAACCAAATAAATTAACAAATGTAACCCTGATACTGTATATACAAAAAATGTCGTTTGTTAACGAAGTTTCTGATAACATACTAATCATGAAAAGAATACAATAAAAAAGAAAAGTACAAAAATTATATAATAAAAACAAAGAAGATTGATACACTTTTTCTGACTACTAAATCAGAGCTTATTCTGAGTCTGTGTGAACTTCTTCCTCACTTACTGCGCAGTTGACACACATCACTGGTGCAGAGTGCTCACGACAGATGAAGTTTTTGCAGCTGTTACATCTTGTTTTGGACAAACGGTTTTTCCTCCAGTTGCATGAGTAGCATCTACCTGAAGTGTCCTCATCAGCGGGTGCGGGTCGTGCCTCTTCTTCATTCAAGTCCAACATCTGTCGAAGCCTTTTCTTGGTTGCAGTTGGAGTACTTATTACAGTTATTCTTGTTGCCATGTGTTCTCTGCATAGTTCTTTGGCTAAAGTTCGTAAAAAAAGTCTTCGCTTAGCCACAGGAGAGTTCACATTTTCTTTGTGAATAATGAAGGTGTTCAATCCACCTACATTCAGCATTGAATAAAAGATCACCATAGACCATCTGTTTGAGATTCTTGCTACATCGTAATGTGAAACGTATTTATCCACTGTATCAACTCCTCCTTTGCTACAGTTATAGAAGAGTATTACCTCTGGCTTGCCATAGGTAGCTGAAGCTTCATCTCTGTCTACAGCTGCGTCGTCATGCATGGATGATAACAAAACAACCTTTTTATTTTGTTTTGCTTTGTAAGACACTAAAGTCATGTCTTTTTTGAAACCAAATTTAGAGCTTCCTACGTCTCCTTGTTTTTTGTCCACAAAAGCTGGGAGGAGTTCTTTTTTATTTATCCTCAACGTACCAACAAGTGTTAGTTGGTGATTCTTCAAAAAGTCGACACAAAGAGGTATGGAGCAAAACCAGTTGTCGACCGTAACATTACGTTTACTGCCTGATATTGGTTTACTGCCTGATATTGGTGCTACAATACATTCAACGACAGACTTTCCAGAGTTATCGACCTGGTATGGACCGTCTGGTTGTTTTCCAGCGTAGATTTCTAAATTGTTGGTGTAAAATGATTTGGCACAAACAGATGAAAAAACCTTAACTCCGTACTTTGCAGGCTTGTTTTTTATATATTGCCTGAAAGAACATTTGCCCCTGAATTTTAGTAGCATTTCGTCAACAGTGACAAACTCGCTGACGACATAATTTTCTTGACATTTTTGCACAAACTGTTCGAAAACTCTTCTTACTGGAGCCAGTTTATCATTGACTTTCCTTCGTGGCCTGGTACGAATATCATCGAACCTCAATGCTCTAAGCAGTAATTTGAAACGCCTAAGATTCATGGCTAGTCTAAAGAATTCAATTCCGCTACCATCTGCTGCCCATAGGTCATCCAAATTTAAATGAGAGGCTTTGTATAAGCCAGCTAAATACAACAAACCAATAACACATTTTATTTCTTGAGGTGTTGTATTGGTACAGTCTCTTTCTCTGTTGTAATTACTTTTATTTTTATCAATCCAAATGTTCGTGCACTCAGTAATTTCTTCAATCATTTCATTACTAAAAAACAAACTCCAAACTTCCAGAGGAGTATTAGCATTTTTTGCAGCATTACTGACGTGTCCCATTCTCATCAGAATAATATTCCTTTGTCTGTTGCGATTTTGTGGCTTGGGTTCTACATCCCATAACATCTTACGATTTTTACTCATGAAAGCTAACTTATTGTTTTGTCTGCGTACAATTTCACCGTTTAATCTTTCAGCAATTGGTAAAGCTTCTAAATCAGAAAAGTCATCATCGTCTAGTTCTATTTCACTATCATCACCTAAGTTATTTTCTAAGTCATTTGGAATATTATCATTTACCTCATCTCCAGATTCATCAGGATCATCAATAATTCCATCGTTGACTGCCGCGTCATCGTCAAAAACCAATACTCTAGGGAACACTCCTGTGGGTCGTTGAACTTGTAATTCTTCTCGTTCCACACTTGCCAAAATGCGAGCAATTCTTCTTTCTTCGTCTGATTCCATTTCCACAACGATAAAAAAATTATATAAAAAATGACTATACAAAAAAAACTAACAATATATACACATAGACTAAATTATATACAAAACAGTAAAAGCAAACAGCACGCTTTGAAGTTTAGTCCTATTTAGCACCAGTGCGCGAGAAGTCGCATACGGAAATTGCCTCCGGGTGAGGACAATACACGAGAAGTCACACACGGAGGTTACCTCCAGTCCACTACGAAAACTGAACTGAACTAATAAGAGAAAGTCCGGCAGGGTTGGGGTTGTTGTCTTTAGTTCCAAGAAGGAGGCTCGTGAGCTACGGCGGAGCGCCGACACCACACAACCTCACAAATGTCATTTATACTGAAAATCGTAGCTACCCGGAGGTTACTTCCGTGATGCGACTCACGGAGGGTTTTTAGCATAATTAGGGAGATAAATCAAAATAAACCTGATATGGATAGGCCAAGTTCAAATATGGATAATTCATTATCAAACATAGTAGACATGTTAACCAAAATGAATAGTAACTTTGAAACTAAACTTGATAAGATTAATACTAACATGATAAAGATGAATGAGGAAAGTAATGTGAAACTTGATGAACTTAGAAAAGATGTCAATGATAGGATAAGTCAGTTTGAAAATAAACTTATCAATAAACTAGAAGAAATAAAAGTAGACTTTAATAAAGACAGTGAAGTAAAGGAGAATAGTGTTGTGGATGAAGTAAACAATGAAGATAGGGAACAAACTATCAAAATAAATAATGTTGAGGACAGACTACTGTCAAATAAAATAGATTTGTTGCTAAACATGAACAATAACATTAATACCAAACTTGATAAGATTAATGTTAGGCTAGGTGGAACAAATGCTAAGATGAAAGAAATGAATGATAATAAGATAAAGCTAAATGATGAAACTAATATGAGATTAGATTTGCTGTTAAACATGACTAATAACATTAATACTAAACTTTATGTGATTAATGTTAGGCTAGGTGGAACAAGTGTTAAGATTAAAGAAGTAAGTGATGATGTAATAAAGTTAAATAATGAAACTAATATGAAATGTAATGAGCCCTTAAAAGATGTTAATGATAGGACAAGTCAGATTAAAGACAACTTTGTCAATAAAACAGAAAGAGTAAAAGTAGACTTTAATAGAGAAAGTGAATTAAAAGAAAATAGTTGTAATGAAGTAAATAATCAAGATAGGGAACAAAATATCAAAATAAATGATGTTGAGGATAGACTAAATAAAGTAAATAAAACCCTGTTAGACAAAGATATAGAAGCAAGTGTAAAACCAACTGAGGTAGGCAATGGATTAAATAATCAAATGAATAGGCCTAGAGTAAATGATAGGGTAGAAGAGCAAATAGGACATCTATACACTATGTTAGATGACAAAATAGAAAGAATAGAGAAAGCTTTAGCACTCTGTAACACTAACTTTGAAGGTGAAATAGATGACTTTAAGTGCCATGAAAATAAAAAACTAAAACTGATCAGAAACAGACTAGACGAATTGAATGACTTTTTTGAGTTTGAAATGAAAGTTATAAGCAAATACTGGGGAATAAATAAACAAAGGGAATGTGAAACTGAATTGATGGGGGGTGGAAACTGTGATTTGGACATGGATGATTTTGTCAATTATGTGATGAGGTACTATAATGTCTCATGCTTTTCAAACTACAAATATATATATATAAAAAAAAAAAAAAAATTAAACTAGTGCTCTCGGACAATCCCATTTGTATAGAAAACTAAAATGCAAAATTAACTGTTTAAAGAAAAATACCTAAAGATGACATAATAATAAATACATGATAGTTGAAACAAGATAACATTAATAATAATATGAGATTTGTATAGAAGAAAAATAAACTGTAAAAGTAACTGTTGGAAGAGAAAATACTTAAAGATATCATAATAATAAACACATAGTAGTTGAAACAATGTAACATTAGTAAAAATAGGAGATTTGTATGAGAAATAAATAAATAAAGTATAAAAATGACTATTAAAAGAGAAGATACTTAAAGATGTCATAATAATAAATACATGGTAGTCAAAAGAATATAACATAAATAATAATATGAGAGTGGTATAAAAGAAAAATAAACTGTAAGAGTAACTGTTTAAAGAAAAATACTTAAAGATGTCATATAATAATAAACAGATGGTAGTTAAAGAATTGTAATATTGACAATAATATGAGATTTGTGATTGAGCAAGATGATGTAAGGAGAATAATGGTAATACTTTGTTATTACTGAATGTAACACTGATAGTAATATGCAATGAATACAACATTAATAATAATATGATATTTATATGAGACTAAAATGATTTAAGGAGATTTTTTACAATACTGTGTTATTGTAACTTGTTTATACTTATATTGACATGACTCAATGAATATAACACTAATGTAATGATTGATTTAAAATAAGATGATGTAGAGGAGATGTATTATGACACATGATTATTACAACATGTGTATGACGATTTTGATATGACTCAATGATGTACATTGTATGTACTTTGATAAACTTATATGATTTTAATCATTTTAAGAATTTTGTAGAAGGTGTTTAGCCAGTGATCAATAGTAGTACAATTAGACCCTAATTATACCTAGCCACATTCAAAATTCCAAATTAATTAACGCCAAGTACACTATTCATCACAAAATGGCACAGATTTTCAGTTTAAGGTGTCAGTCAGCCTTGGCAATTGAGCCTAAAGACAAAAGCTTACAGTGACCTGCAGCATGGCTAGCATCATTACTAAAGTCATGTTGCAGACACCAATAGATTAGTAATTTAGAACGTAACATTGTAGGACGAGGATGGGATATGATAAATATGTGATTGTAATTTTTGATGATAAAAATGTGATTGCACTTTTTGATAGTAATTTTTGTAATTGTCGTTGATGCAAGAAATAGTGATAGAAATCAAAAATTGATGAGTAGAATATAATTGAAAATATGATTCATTATTGCAATATCGATAATGAATAACCAGTAATGATTAATGGAAAACCTTGCAAATGTAATAATGATAATCAATTTTAAATATGTCAACTTAAAACATGCAAAAGCAACACCAGTAAATGTATAGACAATTGAAACTCTATGCACAAACATTATATATGTATACACAAGTGAAGATAGGGAAGTTTAATAATGATTAATCATGAATATATTTAAATATTTTGTAAATAATGTTTCACTCCATTTAATTACATATTGAATTGAAACCATTGTTGTAGCTAGTAACTATTAACAAGTAACTATTAACAAAATCATGTGGTATATATTATTTAATAGGAAAGGTAATCAAAATGATTATGTTCAGATAAAAGGATCTTGCACTGAAACAAACCTTCAGTGAGACCAATGATAGTGTGGACACTCTAGGAAGGAACAATGTGAAACGACCATAAAGTAAGATGAGCTTGCATTGAAGCAAAAGACAGTGACACCAAGGGACAATCAACGACACAAATGATAGTGTGGACACTCAAGGAGGTGACAATAAAAGCGACAATAAGGTAACAGATAAATAAACTGTTTCATTAATATGAACTACTACAAGAGTAAACTCGGAGTTAATTATTTTATGCCTTGTCATAAAAAAGTGTTTGTGTGACAGACTGGGTGATGTATAGCAGTGATCACTTGACTTTTTGGACTTCATTGATAGGACATTGGAAGTTTGATCAGGAATAAATCAATTTTTGAACTTTGACTGTTTGTAAAATTGGTTGCTATCAGCAATTCATGTTTTTATGTTAAACAACTTTTAGTTAAATAACGTTGTATGCCACCATTAATTAATGGAAAATAGGTATGCACAATATGTCAAATCATAATTATGAATGACAAAATAATTTAAATAATTTGACCATTGAAAAGTTTTGATGTAAATAGAACAAGGTATTTACTATGTTACAATTACTTGTCAGAATCATGATAATACTATTTGAAGGTATTAAATAATGTTTTTAATCATGTGAATATTTTTAAACTGCAGTTAAATGAAATTTTGTTTGTACATGTTCCGAGATACTATTATTATTAAGCAGATTGTACTCCATAGATAATAAAATAAGGGTATGAATAACTTATAAAAGTTCAACTATTGATGATGAGAAATTGCAATTGTACTTGATTGCAATTCTTTTATATTCTTCATCAGTATGCAATATTTGATTAGTAATTTGAACAATCATTTAACTTTCTTGAATTCTTTGAAATACTTTTATAACTAATTCCAAGATAATTAATATTAATGATGACTTGCATTAATGACAAAGAATCATTAAAGATGTTTATTGCCAATTAATAATAAATAATCTAAATTGTTCTTCTATAATTAAAGATTAATAAGGTAATTAATTACATTTAGTGATTGATGATTTATATGAAGTTTTGATGATTTGTGATTTTTTAATGATTAATGATTTATATGAATGTTTAGTGATTTATTGATTTTTTAGTATGTAAGGAGAAATCATGATTTGTTGATTATATAATTGATTTAATGATTGATGATTCACATGAATATTTAGTGTATGGGAAAAGATCATGATTTGTCACTTACATAATTTATCAAATGGAATTTAGTATTGTATTGTATACTAATAGATAGATTTAGTCCATTCTAGATATAGTTAATATTGTAAAACTAAAACTTATCTGAACAACAAACGACAATTTGGCGGAACATGTTGAATTCTAGATTTTTTGACTCGCGCTAACGGCACATCGCAAAAAATCGGGGGGTACTGTAACAGGTCCACCAAATTGACGAATAAATTAATTAAATTAAATAAATGATAAATTATTTTGTTGAAGAAATAAATATATTTAATTAAAATAAACAACAAACATTCAGATAATATTCTGAAATCGTTGTAAGTAAGTAACCAGTCAGTTAGGGAAGTGGATAGAGACATCGTGACAGATGTTTTTGAGAATTGAGTAAACAACATTCTTTCCATTATTGTCTGGAAGGGTGGGGAATCTCTGTTTTCGACTAATTTCTCAGAAGAAGAGTCCACATGGCAAACCAAAAGAGGAGTCACTGAATAACAACGCACTAGACGAGTCCAAAGGATGTGTCTAGTAAAAAGGATGACCGGGAGGTGCAGCACCTACCGGGGATGAACTGTATGGAAGAGGCGAAAATTGAAAATCCAACGGACAAGACCGTAGGAGGGGGAACTGACGCCTGTGTTCGAATCATTCAGCCCACTCTCTAGAATGCCCGATTAGAAGCACGACGTATTTGAACTGCCCGTGTGCAGTAGTAAAGTTTTGCTAAGACATGTAGTGTTTCAATTTTTAAAGTATTAAATAAAACAAAATAATAGTGTCAATTTTGAATAATATTAAATAAGTTGTGTTCTCATATTTATATAAACGTATTAATATGCACTAAAAAATCGGTATGGTCATAAGGACCACGTGGTTTTTCATCAAGAAAATACAAGGACAATAAGATAAGTTCTAGCTATAAATTAGGTTTAAATCATGTTTTAGAAAACAGTTTTGTTTAGATAATTAATTCAATTTTAATTTTGTTGTAATGAAAAATTTATTAAAAAAAGTAAAGTAAAAAACTAAAGAAATGTATCAATAAACTAGTTTTTTCAAACCAGTCTAAATTTATTGTATTTTACAGCTTCACCAAATTACCCACATTTTACCCTGAGATAAGAGAATTAAAATTAATTTACATAATTTTTAACAAATTATTAAGAAATTTAACTTAAAGTAACATAGAGCAGAAAGCCGATGGTTACACCCAGTATTATTTTTAGTTGGTAGGTGGACAGTGTTGTCGATGTACGTGGTCCGGCGAGAGTCGTGTTCGTAAAAAGAAAGGGTGTGTTGCCAGGATACATGTCTTATGGAAGTATTTCTAGGCCAGTAAATTTCCGAGTGAAGTAGTTTTATCAGTTCCACAAAGAGCATTCTGAAACCCTGAAATCTTCTATAAAAACTAAGGGCGTTACGCAATATACATCGTATTTCTGTCTAAAATTCTTTCATTAAGTCGACATCACGACAACTGCAGAATTGCGCTAGACGATACTTCACGAAGCCATGATCATTAACTACTTACTATTCACGGGATTATCGCAAGGAATATCTTTCACCTACCACCCACTACTACGACGTGCAGAATAATTGTCCACGGAGAGTTTAGTTAAGTAGGCAACATAACTTATTTGAAAGAATGAATCGGGAGAGGGTTTCTTAATGTTTATACCAACTGACTACTGAAAGAAGAAGACTCTCCACTCGTATGAGACTTTTGAGGATGGTTTTCCTGTTCGTGTAATTAGTTCAAGTTCGGCTTTCATAGGTAGCGCCAGTAGTCTCTCTCTCTCTCTCTCTCTCTCTCTCTCTCTCTCTCTCTCTCTCTCTCTCTCTCTCTCTCTCTCTCTCTCTCTCTCTCTCTCTCTCTCTCTCTCTCTCTCTCTCTCTCTCTCTCTCTCTCTCTCTCTCTCTCTCTCTCTCTCTCTCTCTCTCTCCCTCTCCCTCTCCCTCTCCCTCTCCCTCTCCCTCTCCCTCCCCCAACATACTATGAAGTGACTATGAGCTGAGCTAATAGTACATCATCGTCCGAGTGCTAATTTGAAATCTATCACCATTGGATGTCAGCACGGGCACGCGCCTACAGCTGATGCATTAAGTTGAACAATGTAATTGTTACTATAGTCGATGTTATGTTATTATCAACTGTCAAGATTCTGGCGATAGTAAATGTTTTCACTCAATTGGGGTCAGAATTTGTTGTAATGGTTCATAAAACCTGGCACAGTTATAAATAAATAAATGCGATGCAACGAATCATAAATTTGAAATCATTATTTCCTTATCACTGGACCAACAGTGAGAGTATTTTTATAAGGTAACGATTCCCAGGCCAAATTTTGAATTATAGTTTTTCTTCGATAGTCATATACTTGATTCTCGCCGGAAAGCCAAATCTCCTCCCAAGAGATAAGTTCACAATCATCTCAGACAAGGAAATTAAAGCAGCTTTTTTGGGAATGTTGCGATTAATCTTTAAAGAAGGGGGATGCAAAATCTACCAATGGGTTTTTTGTAGAAACTGTTTAATTTGAAAGGATTAATTAAAAAAGCAGATTAAATAATTCTGTTGGTAAATGTATCTGATAAGATGAAAAAGATATCAGAGTCCTGAAACCTATTTAAAAGGAAGGTGCAGTGTTTTTTTTTTGTTTGTTTTTTGTTTATAGTTTGTGGTTTTGGTTACACCATAATTGCAGCTTGAGATTAGGTAAAGCAGTTGATATTTAAGAAGTTTGAATACATCTAAAGTAATTTTATGCAACAGCGTCTAACTCAAACTCTATTTAAAGATTAATTTAATGTTTTTTAGAAAGGTTCAATAGACAGTGTAGATTATACATAGGTAATATTCACTGTGTATGTATTACTACTCAAGGTGGGTATCTGACACATTTATTTTTTTTTATATTTCTTAAAATTGAAATAGAAGGAAAATATAACAACAGTATACTTAAAATTTCTAACGCAACACGCCACTAACTTTCTGCATGGCCCAATCATAATATTTTCAAATGCTTGGGTTTACAAATTGTATACATATATACATTGGCATTTATTTATATGTAGGCCTATGTTTTTTCTGATTAAATACTGGATTTAATACTTATTTACTTACGTTAAGTCAAAAATAAGGAGACATATACTGCTAAACAACCTTAAATAACAACATATTTGTTTTTATGAAATGAGTTATAGGATATTTTCCGTTAATTCACTACCGCTTAATAAATATTCTATTGCTCTAAAAACTGTTCCCCAATATTTTTTACGTCCACTGTGGTATTCCTTATCCGCTAGGAATCTGATATTTCTGGCCTTATCTTATCGCTTTCCAAGAACTTACACTTGGAAGTCAATCATTGGATTTACCAGTTTGTGATCAACTTTAGAAGCCACCTAACCTGACATAAGCTAACCACAATTGCGATAAAAAAAGTAGAGGTAGAATAGTAACGGAAAAAGTAGTGGTAGTGAATTAACGGAAAAGTTCCGAGTTTTGTTTAAACATTCCACTAAACTTTTAGTTTCAAAATATTACGATGCACTTTTCTACCTCATCTCTAGTAATACTATACTTTGCTGAAACTGTTATTTTAGGCCACATTTGCATTGTCTTTATTTACTTGTTGCCCAACGTTTATTTCTGTCCTTGTTTTGACAACTTAGAAATGAATCACTTCTAACCCTACTTCATCCCCATCAACTGTAATGTCACTAAAGGTCTGTTGTGTTATTATTTACTTCTCTGACCTGGCTTCTAGCTTGGGCCGTTCATTAAGGCAACGTGTTGTAGTTGACAATGTACAGTTCATCCTAGCCAAGATTTCAGCCAGTGTCTTTTGTACGTCTGTGACATTTTGATATGCTTTTGTAATATATATACTTTACTTACAATCTTTAAGATTGTAATAGTGTTAAATAAACAAAAAGCTTATATAAATAATAGTAAAAGGCAGGCAGTTTCTCATTCACTACAAGGCACGTCAGTACATGCATTAATTTACCGAGTAAAATGGATGTTGCAGCTGGATTAATAGAGTCATATGTGAATAAAATAAAAATCATAGGTCCCAGCACTGATCCCTGAGGTACACCTTTTGAATGCGGGAAGCAAGTTTGATTTTATTGTAGTGCTAAGGCACAGAGGATATAGATAGTAAATCTATGTACTCTGTGGCCAAGGTATTCTTTCTTAATTCAACCTCCCAATACACCTATAATATTATATAGCCTCAACCGTTTAATATTATATTTATTGCGTACATCTGGGATAGGCGTGAAGCATTTGTATAGAAAAGATAATACGTCACCCAATTCTGCAAAATCTTAATGCAAACTTTATTTCACTACTTCACAACTACTGATAGAGAATAGAAATATATTGTCAGGGTTAAATTATTTAAATTATAAATTATATTATTTATTGTATATTGGGATGAATGAAGGATTAAACTTTACGCGAAGTTTTCTCCTAAGTTTATGTAAAAATAACTATACATACATATATTAAAAATGTAGTTGTGTTAACTTTTAAGTTTTGGCCCCATTGTAATTCAGTGTTATTTAAAACTTTAGATAGGTGTGCTATAGAAAAATAGACCCCCACATTTTCAATTTTGCACAAACAATAAACCAAGAAAGATTTCTTACTTTTTGAAAACATTGTAAATGACACTGTAATAACGTCTCTGACAATAGTTTAAATTGATTTCACGGTTTAGAAGAGGAAGCCTATAATATTCGTATAGGAGGTAAGCTAAAATATTAAAATCCACTAAATCAGTATAATTTATTTTAAATAAAAAAAGAGATGTGGACAAGTAAATTAAACGCCTTAAAAGCCGTGATATTGCACTTCAACATAAAGACATTGCGTTAGACAGGTCAATTTGGCGGGGGTTCAAATGCACTGGACCCCCCTTCCCCACCCCCCTCTGCCCTCCGTGAGAGGTGGTCAGCCCAAGTGGACAGCAGTTGTCTTCCTCTATTACGAAGCATCTATTAAAGACATAAAGTACTTTACTTACTGTTCACCTAGAAACCAGGGGCAGTAATAGTGTGGTGAATTGCACTGCAGTAATTATTATATGTAAGGAAGTTGATTTGTCATATTAATTCTTAAATTACTACACTTCAGAATAGAACAATAATGATGTTTGTGTCCAATTTATGGTTATTCAAAACTCATACTATCATATAAGTATTATTCACTTTTAAGGCTCTGATCTTATAAATGTGGGCGAATTAGTGTGATGAGTGTAGTTTAACGGATTTGTGCTAGTAATTTGGTTAGTTAGTGAGGTCTGCCACCTCAGCTGGTTTAAACTACATTACGTTTACACGGGACTACACTAGCGCTCCAAAACGGACCACAAAAACAGCTGTTAATTCAAAACACAACAATTAACATTAGATCAGAAATCTATCTGTGAATGTAACATCAATTTTTACACGTCGTGATGAAAGGCCAAAACGGACAAACATTTTAAATTAGATAAAATTTATGGAGTGTACAAAGAATTTCATGAACTCCTATTTTAAAGTAGGTATATTACGTTGTTTAAATTATGCCAAAATACAATACACACAATATAAAACTTAATTTTGTAAAATATTCACTCGCAAAACTCCTTGACATATGATATTAAGTAAATTCCAACTATACAAATCTGGTGTTTATCCATAAAAATGAACCATGGGATATGGAAGATGGAGCTCGAAGGTAAATTCCAAAGAGTTAAATAGCTTAAATTCCAATCTAACCCGTATAATATAAGCACGATACAAAATTCATAAAAAACTACACTCTCGTTTTCCCTCCAAAACCTAACAAAGATTATACAGAATTTTATATGAAGATTCTTTAGGTTTATCTGGTTTAAAAACTAGTAAGTATGCAAAAATTACTTAATTTCAAGTAATGTAGCGTAAGGAACAATTTTTATTTATACAATTTTGCTGTCCCATAATTAAGAATATTATTCTTTGAGTCAAAATTGGAAAAAAAGTCATTTACACGTAGGCCTTAAAATTGCTTTGTATCTACTCTATATTTTTTTATTCTAAAAAAATGTAGTTCAACTCAAAAACCGGTAACTAAAAAATGCTTAAATTTAGTATAAAGGTACGCATAAAATAGGTGGTCTAAATTAATTTATGTCGGACTAATTTGATAAAATGGCTGACTTTTACAAATGGGGCCCCTTTAATTTTAAAGTCGTAAATTAATAAACATATTAATTCTCGTGCAATGTTCAACATGAGCAATTTGTTACGGGCAGTTATTACTCTAAAATAAATATTCAGAAAGTAAATTAAATAAATTCGTTGTCTAAACCGTATAAAGAAAATAGCAAAGCAGTAACCCATTCACAAAAGTGTTGCGTGTTCAAAATCAATTCAAGAAATCCTTCCGTTTATTTAGATAAAGTCAACGCTTTCTAACTGAACAAAATTTCATGCTTGTTCATGTAGGGCAGGTAAAACCATAGTCTGCAAGTCTCGATAGATCATATTTCAGAACAGGTCCCATGGTGCAAGGAACAACAGGGAAGAAGAAACAGAGGTCGCACCCAATATAGCGCTGAATGTGTGACGACTAGTTATTTCTCCATTTTGCCATGCAGGTGGCAGGACCAGCTCTCTTTACTACCCACATTTCCTCAAGAATACACATATTAATTATTACTACAGATGTATAAAGATGTACATTAGCTGTGATTTATATATAACTGCCACAGAGGCGTTTACCGCGGCCATAAGAAAGAGACCTCTGTTTCTTTCTTGTCTGTGAAAAATCACAAAACCATCGTGCCATACTGAGGAACAGCAGACAAAATACGGCATATTCATCCACAAATGGTGACCAGTCATTGTTTTAAAGAATGGCCACAGAGAAATAAAACAGAGGTCGCTTTCTTTTGGCCGTAGCAAACTCTGTTTCATAAATCTGTAGTAATAACTACTACGTCTATCCTTGAGGATATGGAAGCAATAAATGATGACTAACAAGTGTCTGGTCCTGCCTTCGCACGGCCAACTGCATAACTAACTAATCGACACATATTCAGCGCACTATTGAATGCGACCTATTTTTTAAATGTATTCTCTGTGGAATGGTAGGATTTCAATATCTATGATACTTGGGTAAAAAATATTTAGTTTTACATACATTATTGTAAATCAGTTGACATTTACAGATCTAAAGACAAATTGTCTCTTAGTTATCAAATTACACATCAGAAAATTATAAATAAAGTAGTTGAACCAGTTTCATTCCTTTATAAATCCCTCTGGTCTGAAGACGGTTAACGTGGTTTAACAATCTCGATCACCAAAATATTTGTGAATTTTCAATTTATATTGTAATAAATTCATGTTGCGTATCGTTGTATTGGTGGAAAAATTAACAACAACCAGCTTTACTCGCTTTTATAGTTGCTTAATTACGGTTCTGTTAAGGTGTTTTTAGTGTTTCCAGAATAATAAAAAGATTTATTGCATGAAAACCAGTATACATGGTATCACAAACGCCAATGTAAAATATCTATAAATGTGACATTCATACGGTAACTTATTAATTCATTTCGACATACCCCTTTGATGTGGACGATTTTAGTAATAGATCAATTTTTGTAATGTGAACTCATGATCTGCTTATCGTCCATCAAAGCACTCAATTCTGTAGGTCTGGGCTTTCTCAGTTTAGTGTTACATTGATCGTGTTACATCATGAACTTATGTCGATATCAAACGTGTTAACGTGTTAACTCCACCAAAAGTTAAGGGCTTTCAGTGCATTAATTATTGTCATGTAAATAGAATGAGTTACGTTGTAATAAGGCATGCTACGACTAGAGCATGTCTGATAGAAACACGAGTTATCACATTTTCTTACTCTCAGATATGAAACGCCGATGCAACCTTTTGCGTATGAATGATCATAAGATTATAGGTTGTGTTTGTGTGAATTGTGTAGTCTAGTTTCTAACTGGGTTCGACTTGTGCTCAGAAAGTACCATTTATTAGTAGCCCAATAGCCAGGGCAACAAGGAACCTGCATATAGAAGAATAAGAATAAGAATATATTTATTTTCTCGAAATATATACATAAAATACATATAATTACATTTAAACATAAAAAGGTTTCTTCTTAATTCTCTGTTAACAAAATAAAACTTATACTACTAGAACAAAACCTTTCATAAATTACATATTTCAAGAAAATACTAGGACCTCCTAAGGCAATGCCTGTTTAAGAGGTTCCTTCTTTTCAAATAAATCTTAATATGCGCATGAGCAAATAATATTAATTTAAAATAAAAAATCCCAATTCTTCAAAATATAAACACTAATATAAAAACATAAATAGCTTAAACCTTAACTCTAAATTTAATGTTATCCTAACCCTAACAGTATAGCTATATAATACAATAATAGGAACAAGTAACATAACTGCCACATAGGCGTTTACCGCGGCCATAAGAAAGTGACCTCTGTTTATTTATTTTCTGTGAAAAATCACAAAACCACCGTGCCATAAATTTATATGGTACAAGTTATGTTTCTTGCTTGTATATTTACGTGGAATCCGAACCAAGTAGTTTTGATCTGATTTTCAGCTAATTTACAGCCGATACTCCACTCTATTCCCTACAAAAACACCCAGACATAGACTACCAACCAACGTGACACCCCATTCGACTCTAGTAGAATCCACTCGACAGAAACAATTGAGAGGACGCTGTGTCAGTATTAAGAACCGAGCATAGAACCTGTCACCTACAATCTCCACAACAGAAAAGAATTGGCGTTTCTGCTCAACATATATTCATTCAGAAAATGTGGGGCGTAGCCAACTGAGGAGGCGGCAGGTGGGAGAGAGGGGTAATACGAAAACCTACTATACAGGAAATGATTCAAGGAACTATATTGTACTCTGTCTGGCGGATTAAACTTCCTTCACCTAAAATAACTGGACGTAGTTCCAACTTCTCTCACCAGTGTCGCATGACTTTTATATTTTCTTTCCATTTAGAGCCCTCTTAATCCACAAGTAGCTGGGTTACAGCACTGCGCCACTAGTCCCGAGTTTGAGTATGCTCAACATAGCTACTCGGAAATTATTTAATTCATGTAGTGGGACATAAGTAATACTTTAGACGCATTTAGTACATTATTAGTAATAAATTATACTTAATAATTCCACTGGTATTATTAGAAACACTAAATACAATAGTTTTAATAGTTAAAAACTCTTTATATAGTCGAGGTTTATTAAAACATTTTGGGTAAAAATAAAGACTTTTTGAACCGTGATTTAATGAAACTTAAAACTGTATATACGCAGGCCTATTAAACTATTAAAATTAATATATTAAGCATAGTTTGAAGTAATTTTTTAAGACAGTTATAGACGTTTACGTGTAGATGTTTCTTATTGGAAACAAATTTAGTTTTACCTTCAGACGAGTAAGTCGCAAAAACACCAACGTCCACGTGATTTATCCCAGAGGGTAAAACTATTGTTTTAAAAGTTGATAGGTTGGCAAAACTTATCCTTTTTAAACGTTACAGAAACAAATTGGTTTTGTCCTGAACAGTGAAAGCGTCCTTGAAGGCGTCTCTGGAGGGTTGCCAACTTATAAACATAATTTCCCACATCGCTGCCTGAGTCCAACATCGGTCGACCAAACTTCCCCGTTCACTCACAACTTTATGGAGCCCCTTTCTTGTTCTGGGGAGGGGAAAAGCCCGAATGCGTCTAGTCTCAACTGACAGTAAACAAATATAATTCTAACAATAGCAACTTTATAGGAACTGTTTAACAATACTTTTATATTTTAAATATGAAGGATTTATTTAGAAATATCATAATTACTGTTGTAACCCACCTAATTGGGGACAAAGTGTTGTGGAGATTGTGGGCGATATGTTCTATGTCGTACCGACATGGCGTCAGATCAATTTTTGCCATCGACATGGACACTACTAGAGAAGTCTCGTGTTGAGTAATAGATAGGATCCGGATGTTTTGTAGAGAAGAGAAGTGAGTATCAGGCATGCTATTTAGCTAGAAATCAGACAAATACTACGTGGTTCGGATTCAATGTTAAACTGTAGATCCTTAGCTGCCATGGCTATTGGGCTTTTTATTAATGACAAACAGTCTACCTTAGTTAATAACAACGACTACATTCATTCATCTACACTCATCATACTTATTCACCTCTCATATTCATCCATATCTCTACGATTACTGTCTTAGTAATCAGTCATGAATAATCAAGTAAAGAAGATCAATTTTGAATTAAATTTAATTATCTGAAACAAGGTAATATGAATGTTTATAACTATAGTCCAACCATTCTAACTTTACTTCTGAGGAGAGCACAACATGGCAACATTGTATATCTTGAGCGCTTGGCTCCTTCCTGTCTCACGGCTAATTTGTTTCCGGTCCAGACGAAATAACTAGGGCCTGATAGTTTTAATAAGTTAGAATTGTCCGATTGACTTTGTTTTTAGATATTTGTAAACAGTAAAAAAAGTACTTCCTAGTTAAAATCTAAAAAGATTTTAATTCTCACTAACAAAAAAAATGTGTACCTTCCTACATTCTTCCCAACTGTGAGCTACCGGATGTAAAATTTTGAGAAGGGCCGTGGCGGTCTGATGCGACGTTGCCAATGTCGAATTTTCAGGTTAGCCCGCAAACGTCAGAGGTAAAGTTAGAACGGCTGGACAATAGTTAGTAGTTTTATGCTATTAATAAATCGGAGCTTGGAATATCGACATGCTTCTTCTACCCCAAACATACGATTGTATCGAATGTATTTTTACATTATAACACAGTGTTAGTTTGAAATCTACCTATCGTATCTCGAGCGTTCAATCTCTTTAAGTGAATAGATTGCAAATCATCATTTAGAAAGCCGCCAGTTATATTCAGATGTTAAAGTATGACAAACTTGTATATTGACAATAATCTCAATTACTAAAAAAAAGAAAATTATTACTCTGTGGCCAGTCTGAATGTAGACGCCGGCAAGAGGTGAACAGCTGCATGGCTGGCGGCAGATTCAAATCATATGATATGGTCTACTTACAAAGCCCCGCAGGGGATAGTAACGCCATATGGTAATTTGCCTACTATCTGTCAATACTTTTCTGACCTAAAATGTGTTATTTCACCTTTTATCGAGTGTTTACGTAGATAAGCCCGAAGATAAGCAATTGGTTATGTTAAAATGAATACCAGCAGAGAGAACAAATAAACAGAGGGGACTTCTTAGCCCTAACTCCGTCTGGTAAAGTCTTTAATTTTAACTTTTAAACAGAGCGCTAAATGTTGTTGAGTTATCAAATCGAAACTCATTCACTAAAAACATACTTAGCAAAAAGATACTTGTTACACAAATTACCCAGTTACGTGACAAAATAAGTACAATGATGTAAGTTAGTGTCGAGTAGTTATTTCTCCAGTTTTCCATGCGATAGCAGGGCCGGAAACTATTTGCATATAGTAAAGCGAATATGAAACTATCATAAGAGTGTAGAATTAGTGTGGATGAATTGTATAGTCTAGTTTATAATAGAGTTCAACTTGTGCTCAGAAAGGGCCATTTATTTATTAATAGACCAATACCCAGGGCAACTAAGGGGCCTACAGCTTTACGTGGACTTCGAACTACGTTTTATTCGTCTCATTTTCAGCTAAGTTACACAAGCCTGATAATCAATTTCCTCTCCTGCCAATAATATTATTAAAACAATCATACAAACATAAGTTAACAATAATTAATCAAAATACTACAAATAGACTAAAGTAGGCTAATTTTAAATTATAATCCATTATGGGTTCATACAAAGCTCAGTCACCTGTGCGTGATAAAGTGTCATAAAATGTTTCACAACCTTGTGAATCTGACCTGTTATAACATGGCTAATAAACCATGAGTATAAACAGTTATTGTTTAATGGGTGTAAACATGGCTGGCGAATTTTTACCAAACATCTTACGCTCCCACCTCAATTTAACGCTAAGTAATTATTAATATTATTGATTTCTCCAGTTTTTACCATATTAAACTATTTATGATTTAAGTCTACGTCTGGCACTTGAAGTGGCGCAGTACTGTAGTCCAGCTACTTTGAGGACAAAGTGTTGTGGAAATTGTATACGTTAGATTGTATACTCGGACCCCTTAATACCAATGATTTCCGTCGACGTGGAAACTGCTGGATAAGTGTGGAGTATCTGTTTTGGGTGGTAGTTAGCGTCCCATTAAGTACCAGACTTGTCAATTAGCTGAAAATCAGACCAATTCTACGTGGTCCGGATTCCACATAAAACTGTAGGTACGCGTAATTAGTTACCCTAGTTACTAGTCTGTTTATAAATAGCCCTTTCTAAGCATAAGTTGAACTCAGTTAGTAACTAGACTACACAGGTCATACACCTCTCGCTACACTCATTCATATTCGCCTTAAAATACACACAAAGGTACGTCAGCGTCTTATAGCTGGGTGAATGGCAGTGATTACAGTGAATTATAATTATATATCTAACGTGTATATATATATATATATATATATATATATATATATATATACATATATATATATATACATTAGTATTATATACATCAATATACAAATTAATACCAAATACTTTGATGATAGAGAGTGAGCAAAAGGAACTTAATTAAATACAAGGAAAATTATTAAATATATTACCCCGTATACAAAACACTGTGTACGTCTAGAGACTGCCCTAATATATTACCCGTATACAAAACACTGTGTACGTCTAGAGACTGCCCTAATATATTACCCCGTATACAAAACACTGTGTACGTCTAGAGACTGCCCTAATATATTACCCCGTATACAAAACACTGTGTACGTCTAGAGACTGCCCTAATATATTACCCCGTATACAAAACACTGTGTATGTCTAGAGACTGCCCTAATATATTACCCCGTATACAAAACACTGTGTACGTCTAGAGACTGCCCTAATATATTACCCCGTATACAAAACACTGTGTACGTCTAGAGACTGCCCTAATATATTACCCCGTATACAAAACACTGTGTATGTCTAGAGACTGCCCTAATATATTACCCCGTATACAAAACACTGTGTACGTCTAGAGACTGCCCTAATATATTACCCGTATACAAAACACTGTGTACGTCTAGAGACTGCCCTAATATATTACCCCGTATACAAAACACTGTGTACGTCTAGAGACTGCCCTAATATATTACCCCGTATACAAAACACTGTGTACGTCTAGAGACTGCCCTAATATATTACCCCGTATACAAAACACTGTGTATGTCTAGAGACTGCCCTAATATATTACCCCGTATACAAAACACTGTGTACGTCTAGAGACTGCCCTAATATATTACCCGTATACAAAACACTGTGTACGTCTAGAGACTGCCCTAATATATTACCCGTATACAAAACACTGTGTACGTCTAGAGACTGCCCTAATATATTACCCGTATACAAAACACTGTGTACGTCTAGAGACTGCCCTAATATATTACCCCGTATACAAAACACTGTGTACGTTTAGAGACTGCCCTAATATATAGTTCCTTATTCAACTTATTGCCTAAGGAAATTGAGGAATTAACGAGTTATAATTCATTTAAAAAGAATATTTACTTATGGCTCACTAGGCCTAGGCCTATTGTACAAACTGTACTACATATTACCTGGAGTAGTAATACAAGAATACTAGGCCTGGTTCTAATTCTGACAGCACAATATTCATTTTACAATCACCTCACTTCATGCGTACGCTTTATTTTAATAGACTTGTATAATGGCAGTTGTTCTACCCTGAATTGTTCATCTTCTGTTTGTAAATGTACATATTTATAATTTATTGCATTCTTTAGTATTGCGTAGGTTGTTATTGCTTATTCATTTGTTATCAATATTTACTTCTTGTTGTTTATTTATTCGTACTGTTACTTATTTGTTTGTGTTTATTTATTTGTAATTGTTTATTTATTTGTCAATGTTTAGTTATTTGTTTTCGTTCATATTTTTACTGTTGCTTTTTAGTTGTTGTTTGGATTATAGAAGCTATTGAAGTTTGCTGCCAAGGCAAATGAGTCGCATATTTGTAAAGTTGCCTATATCTAAGATACTGAATAAGTGCCTGCTCTACACCACTTGTATACTAAAATTGTATACTACTATTTAAATATTATAATCATACGTTCCATATTGTGGTCCTTGCCGACAAGTTTTGACAAGCTTGGCAAGGCCACATATTTTTAACACCTTGTAAACGTTAAATAAATATATATTAATGTCTATATTTAGAGTATTTTTCGTTTTATATATATTATTTTACGTTCGTATTATTATATTGCTGATTACTGCCAAAAATTTTAATCACATCAGAAAGTTGAAGATAATTATTCGATATCGTAGTAGCTCAGATTCTCAGTTAAACGTGCTCAGTTTGGTCCCAATCATAATCAAACAAATTTTGAATGAGATCAGGTGACAACCACCGGCTTTTCATTTCCATTTTGGATTTGGAGTACCCTAACATTATTTTGTAGTTTTTTAAGTAAATATCTATCTCCTTTTTTAACCTTACTCTGCTCATTTCCCACAGACTACTGATCTGTGCGGGGAACTTACTAAGAAAGATTAAGGGCGCGAACCAGTACAGTAGAAGGTGAACATTACTGATCAATCTTCCAGTCTAGGTTGGATTCGAACCTGCGCCAACTATAACCCAAGCTCAAAGTCAAAGCCAAGCTAAGGACGGCAAATATATTCAACATATCGATATATTGAACTATAGATATATCCCAAACCAATGATCGATGTAACGATAATATCGAAAGAAAAATATCGATATATCGTGTAACCGATATATCGACTTGTGATGATGTATATGTTTGAAATTAAATGATTAAATGAATTATTGATTATCTGTTTAAAACTACGCTATAGATCTGTGTCATGACCAAAAATACACTCATGTTTTGCTGTCGCTATTTAGCAAAGCCTGCTGAATGTAAAAATTAAATACATTTAATTACATGAAACAAATAGTGGTTTGTGAGGTTGAATGAAAAAAATCAAAATAAGAATAGTTATACCTTTAATCATTATGTTAGTTATAGAAGAAGAATGTAATAATAGTTTGTAACCCGCGTTGCCAACTCACACACAACTTTATTTACCACCCACCCACTGGTTAACAATAAACTACATTTTAGTTCGTTAGCCTCACGTAAAAATACTATATAAAGGTACGTTATTATTTCAATGCATGTTTTGTTCGTATAAGAGGAAATTAAATTTTTTTTTCAATTTCAATTCAGATTTTGAGGGGAGAGAATGACATAAATATTTAATGATATGAAATGCCGGACCAAAATATCGATATGTCCGATAATATCGGTATTTATCGATATATCGATATATTATCGTTACCACATATAAATACACGACACTTTATAAATACATTTATGCCCATATCTTGCTGATCGGTGTCATAAGAATATATAACCAAGGAATCAAATTAAGCTTCTACATAATTTCAATAATGATTCATTCAAATCTAGGAGGCTAACAATGCTCTAACACGTGTTACCAATACTAATTAGTGAATTCGATTATCGGTTAGGTAATAAATTTAAGTGTCTCACACTGCGAGTCGATTGAGTGTTTGTGTACAGTAATCAGACCAACTTCACGTCAGAGGCAAGGTGTTTTGTGATCAGCCGGACGCGGACATCACGCCCAATTGACGCTGTCAGAACAATCTGTCCGTGACGTCACAACCAACACAACACCCTCCGGTATGTTTATGAGGCGGAAAGTAGATTTGGCAATTATTTAATGTAAAGGAGTAATCCACCTGGAAGATAAATACTGAAATGTTTCATAAACAGATGACGGTAACTATTGTTATGAAGTCAATTGTTAATCAGTCGTTACCACTTTGTAAATATTTTTTAAATCGATTAAGGACAATTTTATATACTGCTCTAGATGTATGTGTTTTGGTAGTTTTGAATTTGAATACAGAGAAGAAATGTACAGAGGTCACATTCAATAGTGAGCTAAATGTGTGTCTAGTCGTTATTTCTCCAATTTGTCATTGCAGTCCCTCAAGAGGACTCATTACATATATTGCATTTTCATATATGTAATGATTATTTTTACAGATTTATAAAGATGTACATTAGTTGTAATCTATTTCTAACTGCTACTGAAGTGTTGGCCCAGGTCATAAGAAAGCGACCTCTGTTTAATTTTCTCCGTAGTTTAAAGAAATTTTAATATCAATTTATAAAAAATACTGTACTATACAAATACTATCAAAACTTTCCATAATAGTGTCAGAATGGAGTATTTTCGACTTTCAATCATGGCGCTGCGTAGTATAGAGTAAAATATATATTTAAAAAACGATCGCTTTAAATCAGGAAAAAATTGTTTTCTTCGCAAACAAATCACTTTGTTATTCTGATTAACACACATTTGGCATCGTGCACACCCACAGAGAATTAGAAAACATAGGTCACATCTAATAGTGCGCTAAATGTGTGTCGAGTAGTTATTTCTCCAATTTGTCATGTGGGAGGCAGGGCCAGCACCTTGTCAGTCCCTCAAGGATAAATGTAATAATTATTATTACAGATTTATAAAGATGTACATTAGTTGCGATAATTTGTACATTTGGCGATATAATCACCATTAAGATCTGCCGTGACCATAACATAGCGACCTCTGTTTCTTTGTCTTTTTTAAAATCAATTCAGGAACAATATTTAGTATTCTCTACTTTAATCTTGTCGCTGTGTAGATTTCACCACTATTTATTGTTTACATTATTATTCATTGTCTTATTCTTGTAATCAATTGTTCTTTGTATACTAAATGATTTAATTTAATCGTTCCAAACTTGATTCATTATTGACAATCAAACAAATCAATGTAACTGCTGCTAATGACGTTATGGGCGGGGCTTGTTTCTGCACTGCCAGTCTCCAGCTTACTTTTCGTAGTTGTTACGGCAACATTAAAATTAATGACACAGTCATGGAAGAGTAGTTCTCTATCTCACTTCCGCCACTCTGTATATCTTTAAGTAGGTCAGTTTCTTTCTATAAGTATGGTAATCAATTTTGTAGTAAAATTTATCTCCGTTTTGTTGCAGGTAAGTTGCCGTTCACATACTGACAGTTAAGGAGTAAGTGTTAACATTAAATCAGTAAAACATAGTGTTATATATGTTAGTTTGTATTTTGTAATGTATACGTTACGTGATGTTGGCATCACTACTTAGGAAAAGGACTATTGAAAATTATATTGCTGAGTTAAATAATCGAAGGGTGTATAGTAAATCACCACTCGTTGGTTAGTTTAATTACGTTACTGGCTTGAAGTATGTAAATAAATGGTTTCAACTCTACAATAATATTTCAAAGGATATTGATTGTGTTTTACATAAAATTACACAGATTATCTCTACTGGAGAAATAAGTTTATTAAATATTATTGTCTTATAGTACTTATGGGTACATTTGACTGTACAATATAGTTATAATATCTACATTATTACTGTTACGTGAGACAGAGATAAATCTACGGACATGCGCATCAAGCATAGACACTTACATACTGTATGAATTGGTCTTTATGTATAATTATTATAGTTATTACGAATAAAGCTAGTATCTCGTAAACAAACACTAAAGATGTTGATCAAATCTGATAAAATTAAACGTTCTTTATATCAATAAAGTAGTTCAATAATAATAGAAACTGCAAAATATTTATTTTCTTAATAAGTATTAAGAAGGCATAAAAACAATTTTTGAAGCTTAGTAGCACTTGAAAAGGGAGGAGGGGTTCGGCTTCATCCCTGAAGACGATTGAAGTGTCACACCCATTCGAAACGTTGTGTTACTTTTAAAAACGCTTGAAGCGTTGGAGTTTTTTGTGATTTGTGTCTGACGATGAAAGCCTTGCTATCGAAAGGCCTCACTAATAAAGTTTTTATTGGTTTAAATTGTGATATTTTTAACAAAATATTTTATTGTTGAGTATTTTTATTCCAATTATAACAACAGATACTGCTTCACTACATTAACGTATACATTCATATGAATAACGTTTTTTCAAATCTCTAAAAATTACTTTTAAAATAAATGTAATATTTTAATACATTAATAAAAACATAATAGCTTTTAAAATATAAATCTAACTATAATTTTCATAAAAGTTATTATATTTTATATACAGTATATATTTTAATAAAAGAAATATCTATAGTAATTGCAAATATAATCACGCTTTAAAAGTCACGTAAAAAGGTAGTTTTTGTATCAAATTGCAAATTATTTCCAATTTTAAATCAGAACTCTCAAGAACTAAATATATAATTAACAAAACCCGAGGTAATTAAGATTTCCTTAATCTTCTTTACCCTTTCCCTAAAGTCATTAAGTAGAAGTGAAATTAATACGGTTTTCTTGTTTGTGATGGTGATAGTAGGCAACTTCCGTACCCGGGACGCCTGGGCAGGAAATTGCAGACATTTAGCAAGACCTGACCTCCCCCACTGTTGTTGTTTTTGTCTGGGTACTGACCTTTCTCTTTTATAAAGATTGTTCTTTGTTGTTTTTAAGAATTATAAGTTGAAAATTGTGAGTGTCTTAAATATTCTACCGCTTCTTTTCTACGGAATATATTTTGTTATGTGAATTATAGTTCATTTAATGAATGAGTGCTAGTCCCTACTCGACATGAGTGCGCTTAGTGGCATTTGAATGAAGCTCTAACGTGCGGTGTTGCCAAGAATACTGCGTTTGTTTGACATATGATAAAAAATAAGTACATATTAGGCAGATAACCGCTTGAAGAGGTATTGTAAATTGGTTCAAAAAAATAATACAAAAGAACAATACATAAATAATGCTATAAGAATAGTTTATAAGCAATAGTGTTATAAATGTTATATGTTATATTTACTGTGAGAGCGCTCTGAAGTCAAGTCGGGTAAATCAATTAATAAACATTAGCTCTAAGCACAAAACGCTACTTTGGATATACTGTACGTTGGCGAGTATTGAAACTTTTCCTGGTATGGAATTTAAATATTAAAACTTAAGCCATTTTTCATCATTATGTAGTTGTATATTTGTATAGCTACATGAATATTCATAAATTCAATATTGTGATAGCAATAAAAATACTATACAATTAAATATAATGATTTCTTCACCTAAAATGAGTTTTTCTTAATCGCATCACCAAATATTGTGCGAATTTTCTAATTCAAAATCCATTCGTGTAAAGATAAATCCTTATTAGGCTAGAATAATTAATTAAAATTATATTACAATTTCATTATTAACGTTCAAAATAGAACTGTGATGTTTAGCAGCTTGAAACGATTATTGCTATTCATTTTTTCAATAGCGAATATTTTCAAACTTATCAAGTTACCTTTACTTAAATTGTTTGAATAATATTGTATGTTTGATCTTTTACAGTTGTAATAATATTGTATGTTTGATCTTTTACAGTTGTAATAATATTGTATGTTTGATCTTTTACAGTTGTAATAATATTGTATGTTTGATCTTTTACTGTTGTAATAATATTGTATGTTTGATCTTTTACAGTTGTAATAATATTGTATGTTTGATCTTTTACAGTTGTAATAATATTGTATGTTTGATCTTTTACTGTTGTAATAATATTGTATGTTTGATCTTTTACAGTTGTAATAATATTGTATGTTTGATCTTTTACAGTTGTAATAATATTGTATGTTTGATCTTTTACAGTTGTAATAATATTGTATGTTTGATCTTTTACTGTTGTAATAATATTGTATGTTTGATCTTTTACAGTTGTAATAATATTGTATGTTTGATCTTTTACAGTTGTAATAATATTGTATGTTTGATCTTTTACAGTTGTAATAATATTGTATGTTTGATCTTTTACAGTTGTAATAATATTGTATGTTTGATCTTTTACAGTTTTCCTGCCAAATCGAGCTTTTTTTACAAACACCCTACTCTAGTAAAGTTTAATGCAGTTAATTTAGAACTCAGCTAACGTGCCAGTGTCGACAATAATTTAATCTTCAAAGACTGCGTTTACAAATAAAAGCATACGAAATGATATCATCTTCTGACATTTTCAATATACAGTAATATGTTTTGTGATAGGTCTTATCGTGACCATAGTCTTATCCATATAACGAAATTCCATTTGTAGGGCATCATAAAACATTCAGTGACTCTTACACAATACATTACTCCATGTAGTATTTCCGGTTGAGGAGTGCATTTTCGCTGCACTTAAAGTTATAAGCTAAGCCCAACTCGCATATATTGTAGACACTCTATATATTTTAAACTATTCTTTAAAGTTACCTCATATTAATTTTTAAAAACTGGTCTAAATACTAACATTTTAATAATATGCCAATACAATTTAGTTAGTTACAAAATATAAATCCTTCAAATAACTAACGTAACAGATGCAGGTGATTTTGTACATGACAGTATCCATTCCAAATGATCATTTTAATAAGTTATTAAACTCCCTAACATGTATGCAATCTCTAACGTATAAAAATGAAACAAAACACAGTGTTCTTTGTTCTAAACTCAATGTGTATAAGCAAATTGGCGAAATACATCATCAAATACCCCATTTGAAGATTATATTATGTAATCATATAATTATGTAATAAGCAGTATATAATTCGTAATACAATAAAAAAAATATTTGAAGTTAACATGTTCTAACAAAAAAGAAAAACCTATTTAATGAAACAGTGCAGAGACAAAATACCATATTTTTTTGAAGTTATACTTCTTTGCGCCCGTTAGACACTTTGGGATGGGATGTTGGTCGAGAAACCGCGTCACGCTGAAAAGTAAGAACAAATTTTTAAGAACTATCGATTAATCGATTGTTAATCGAAGAAATTTAATAGAAGAAATTACTGATAATGATAATATAGGTGTATAATATAATAATGAAGTCACGTATAATATATTGAAGAACAATATATTGAATAATATTGAAAAATGTCTTATATTTCATTTATATATCCTGTCTGTTTGTGTGCGTGAGTGGGTGTATGAGAATGGCCAAAGAACTTCCACCGTGTGGTCCGACGCACACCCAATTTTTTTTATTTCTTTCAAAATGTCGTGACTTTAGTACAACATAGGCTAATGAGCCCTAGCAACAAATATCATTGCCTATATATATATATATATATATATATATATATATATATATATATATATATATATATATATATATATGTATTATGAGAAATTAAAAAAAAGCAACGAACATTTCTTAAACTCAACATTTACACAAATACATAAAAATTATACTGGACTTATTCATTAAAAATTTAAGGTTTTCCGGTTATAGGAAATAACGTGAAAACAGCAACAAATTGTACTTAAAATTTTCTTAAAATCTACAGTGTGCGTATTTTAAAAAAGAAATAAATAATTTAAAGAATTTCACAGTTAGGTTACTGATATACAATTTTCTTTTTTCTAAGTACAACCACTATGAACCTTACAGGTATAGTTCCTGCAGATCTAAATAAGATTTCCGGCGAACTAGGTCAGTGGTCTCGGTTATATCGGATGTGAGTCGCAGAGACTGAACGGAAATACTGATGCACCACAACCACTCACCGGTGCATTCATCTTGGCGCCTTTAGTGACGGCCTGTTAGATCTCCGCTAATCCCTCGGCACCCACTCACCCATTAGGTTTCTGGCGGACTGGGCAATGGTCTCGGTTATATCGGTTGCGAGTCACAGAGACTGGACGGAAATACTGATGCACCACAACCACTCACCGGTGCATTCGTCTTGACGCCTTAGTGACGGCCTGTTAGATCTCCGCTAATCCTTCGGCACTCACTCACTCCATTAGGTTTCCGGCGAACTAGGTCAGTGATTTCGGTTATATCAGATGTGAGTCACAGAGACTGAACGGAAATACTGATGCACCGCAACCACTCACCGGTGCATTCATCCTGGCGCCTTTAGTGACGGCCGGTTAGATCTCCGCTAATCCCTCGGCACCCACTCACTCCATTAGGTTTCTGGCGGACTAGGCAATGGTCTCGGTTATATCGGTTGCGAGTCACAGAGACTGGACGGAAATACTGATGCACCACAACCACTCACCGGTGCATTCATCTTGGCGCCTTTAGTGACGGCCTGTTAGATCTCCGCTAATCCCTCGGCACCCACTCACTCCATTATGTTTCTGGCGGACTAGGTCAATGGTCTCGGTTATATCGGTTGCGTGTCACAGAGACTGGACGGAAATACTGATGCACCACAACCACTCACCGGTGCATTCGTCTTGACGCCTTAGTGACGGCCTGTTAGATCTCCGCTAATCCTTCGGCACTCACTCACTCCATTAGGTTTCCGGCGAACTAGGTCAGTGGTTTCGGTTATATCGGATGTGAGTCACAGAGGCTGAACGGAAATACTGATGCACCGCAACCACTCACCGGTGCATTCATCTTGGCGCCTTTAGTGACGGCCTGTTAGATCTCCGCTAATCCCTCGGCACCCACTCACTCCATTAGGTTTCTGGCGGACTAGGTCAATGGTCTCGGTTATATCGGTTGCGAGTCACAGAGACTGGACGGAAATACTGATGCACCACAACCACTCATCGGTGCATTCGTGTTGACGCCTTAGTGACGGCCTGTTAGATCTCCGCTAATCCCTCGGCACTCACTCACTCTATTTGGTTTCTGGTGAACTAGGTCAGTGCAGTTTAATAAAAGAGATGGTTCGGAACATTTGGTTCTAGAGACTGCTACAGGTCATGGTTGGTTTTATGTTCAGGATGTACTGGAGGTTGGTTATGGGTTCTTGGTAGATCAAACGATGTTTACGTCCAAATGCTACATTCTTTACTTTTGCAAATATCGAAGGTCTCAATTGGTTTATGTGGCGCTTGATGTTTCTTCCAATATCCAAGACCACAAAGTAATGTCTTTTTAAGCACCAGATTTCATATATCAACAACAGTTGTAAGTATCAAAGACAGTTGATAATCGAACAATCGAAATTTAACTGTAACAAAATCTTTCCGTTGATTTTCTTATAATACGTTTAGGCGTAAAAGGAAACAATAAGAATGATTAAAGTATCAATACCCTATGTCATAAAGTGGATTTTATATAGATGAATAGTATTTTTTCTACATTACGTTTCGGTGGGTTCCATCAAATAAAAGGGTTTAATTTATTCAGATATTATTGTCATGATTTACACGCCCAGTCTCGTTTTCTTGTTAATAAACAGTCAGCGAACTGTGCACTTTCGGTTCGCACATTTACAACTCAAAGAGCTCCATAAATATGAGATAATCAGAAGACGACGCCGCCATTTCAACTGGGGTTCGCTCTTTGTTCTGAAACGAGAGTCTCATTGTACATTGAGAAGACCAACTGATTAGAGACAGCAAATACTGTCAACATATCGATATACCACAAACCAAATATCGATCTAACGATAGTATCGAAAGAAACAACCGATATATCGAATTGTAAATTATTTATCTATTTAAAATAAGGCACTAACTCTTATGTCATGACCAAAAATAAATTCATGTTTTGCAGTCTATACGAAAATCTATACGGAATATGTTGGGGTCTGTGGGGTTGAATGAAAAATAATCATACTAAGAATAATTATACCTCTAATTATTATGTTAACTATTTAATGTAATTACATTGTTGTTTGTGTTTTTCACATTTCAAAATGCCAATTTTAATGCTTCTTATAAACGCTCAAAATTAAACAAACTAATTCACTAAACTACAGTTTAGTGCGCTAACCTCATATAAAAATACTAAATAATGTTACTCTATTATTTCAATGCATGTTTTATAAGCATAAGAGGCAATTTAAATGTGTTTTTTTCGAATCGTGGTGATTTTGAGGAGAGAGAATTATGTCAATATTTAGTGAGATGATATAGATTTATCGGACAAAAATATGGCCGATTTTATCAAAAGACAATATCGATACTAATATATTGAAACATATTTATCGATATTTCTAATTTATCGATATATCGTTGCCATTTATAGCTGTGATGTCTTTTAGCAACACTTTTAACTGAAATACTGTACTCATAAAAAGCCCAGCCGCAGAGCGTTTTGTCATCTCTGTAGAACACTCAAATACTTAAGTCGGCACTAGTTGCGTAGTGCTGTAACCCAGCTACTTAGGAGACAAAGTGTTCTGGAGATTGTAAGCGACATACATACTCTTGTACTGATCCTCTTGACATATGTCCTCTTGTACTGACGCAATGTCCGCTCAATGGTTGCTATCGACCATGAAACTACTTGACAACTCTGGGGTGTCAATGTTGGGTGGTAGTCAGTTATAAATAGATGGTGTTGTTTCTTTTTTACAATGTTTTTTCCTTGTCCTCAAAAGAGGAAATAAATAACTTCTAGAGTAAATGGATGAATTACTTTTAATCCATATTGTGATAAAGATGCTAGTAAGCCAGTAAAGCCATAGTAATCTTCGTGTCTTAGTTTGGTACTTTATCAAAGTTAAATTAATCTATATATTATATTTTCATACTGTAACGTTTTCCAAGAAATAACAACAATTACATCACTCTGCTGCAAAACCGAACAAATCATTGTTAATTTTTAGTTATACGAAGCAGCTGATTTTGTATGGATGGCCACCATACTTTACCATAGACAAAGCTTGATGTCTCAGACACCGAATATACCCTGACCTCGAGAACAGTTCTACCATGGGTGGTGCTGTATGTTTGTTGAAAATAGTTGAACACTTTTCAATAGTTCAGAAGTATGTGGGGAGAAAGCGTTTGCAATAATCCCCAACATTCTTTACATATATAAAACTAAGCCTACGAATTGCTATACTGTACTGTAGGCTACGTTACGTTTGTGGATATATAGAACAATTGTAATTCAACTACAATCTCAGAACAAACGTATAAAATGTATTAAAAACAAGAATGCACAGTCTATGAATGCAGAGGAGCTAGCTTTGAGAGTTACTTGTCTTTATGGGTCTAAGTAGTGTTGAAAACTAGTCGCAACAGTTGTTGTCTTATTGGTGTTTACAGTGCGACTGAAATGTCTGTACACATAAATGGAGTATGGCAAACTAGTCTCCCAGTTGACTACACTCACGCAGTTTACTGAGGGAGTGAAATGTCTGTACTGGTTTATGGAATGTGCCAAACTAGTCTCCCTGTTGACTGTTTGTCCGCCCGCAGTTTACTGAGAGAGTCAAATGTATGTGCGGCTTTATGGAGTGTAGCAAAATAGTCTCCCAGTTGACTACACTCCTGGAGTTTACAGTGAGAGTTAAATGTCTATACTGGTTTATGGAATATGCCAAACTAGTCTCCCAGTTGAATACACTCCCGGAGTTTACAGTGAGAGTTAAATGTCTGTACTGGTTTATGGAATGTGGCAAACTAGACTCCCAGTTGACTACACTCCCAGAGTTTACTGTGAGAGTTAAATGTCTATACTGGTTTATGGAATGTGGCAAACTAGTCTCCCAGTTGACTACACTCCCAGAGTTTACAGTGAGAGTTAAATGTCTATACTGCTTTATGGAATGTGGCAAACTAGTCTCCCAATTGACTACACTCCCAGAGTTTACAGTGAGAGTTAAATGTCTATACTGGTTTATGGAATGTGGCGAAATAGTCTCCCAGTTGACTACACTCCCGGAGTTTACAGTGAGAGTTAAATGTCTGTACTGGTTTATGGAATGTGGCAAACTAGTCTCCCAGTTGACTACACTCCCAGAGTTTACAGTGAGAGTTAAATGTCTGTACTGGTTTATGGAATGTGGCAAACTAGTCTCCCAGTTGACTACACTCCCAGAGTTTACAGTGAGAGTTAAATGTCTATACTGGTTTATGGAAATGTGCCAAACTAGTCTCCCTGTTGACTGTTTGTCCTCCCGCAGTTTACTGAGAGAGTGAAATGTATGTGCGGCTTTATGGAGTGTAGCAAAATAGTCTCCCAGTTGACTACACTCCCGGAGTTTACAGTGAGAGTTAAATGTCTGTACTGGTTTATGGAATGTGCCAAACTAGTCTCCGTGTTGACTGTTTGTCCTCCCGCAGTTTACTGAGAGAGTCAAATGTATGTGCGGCTTTATGGAGTGTAGCAAAATAGTCTGACTACACTCCCGGAGTTTACAGTGAGAGTTAAATGTCTGTACTGGTTTATGGAATATGCCAAACTAGTCTCCCAGTTGAATACACTCCCGGAGTTTACAGTGAGAGTTAAATGTCTGTACTGGTTAATGGAATGTGGCAAACTAGACTCCCAGTTGACTACACTCCCAGAGTTTACTGTGAGAGTTAAATGTCTATACTGGTTTATGGAATGTGGCAAACTAGTCTCCCAGTTGACTACATTTCTGGAGTTAACTGTGAGAGTGAAATGCCTGTACTGCTATATGGAATGTAGCAAACTAGTCTCGCCAGTTGTCTATCTATATTCTCGTTCGCATCGTTGTAGTTTGCATTCTAATTTCAGAACCACCACGTTGCGACGAGAAATGCAGTGTAACTATAAATAACTAACAAATCGACGTGTTTACTGGTGCCAATTTGGGCTGGTATGCTAGTCCCTAACGAGATACTGACCGAGTATGAGTGGCAGGGTATTTATGTTTGTGCAGTTGGCTGACCTGGCTAGCATATTTCTAGCAAGTACCTAGGGGTTTCGAGGTAAACATAAGTATCCTCAGTTAGGTTGTTTTAAAGGTAATCAAACATTTGAAACCCTTACCTTTTTTATTATTTAAAAACAAATTTGGAATAATATTCTTAAATTTTTAAGTACCTTGTAAGTTGAAGTTATGATACAAATATTGTCATAACAATTTGCCAACCATTAAACCCATTAAACCAAAACCTTAACTTTTTAAACTATTAGTGATAACACATTACGGATGTATGTTTAAAAACAGCCCCCTATCACTACATCGCTAACTTAGTGGAGTATGGAGATCCATGTAGCAATATAAATATTTCCTACATATCGTAACATAATAAAATGTTGACACATACCGGAATTATTAAAAAAAAAAAAAAAAAAAAAAAAAAAACTGAGGGACGTAATACCAATTTTATTGCATAAGCTTAAATGTAGTATAAAATATAAGTAATTAGCCGACAGTCCATGTTTCTCTACGGCGCGGCGTGGGTACATACGCTTGCTTACCCTTCCCTCCGTGGTTATCCCTAAATCATGACATCAATAAAAAAGCTCTGCCTGCCGCCGGTCTCCTAAATAACAAAGTTTTATAGTCTAGAAAACCCTCTAAGTCTACTTTAGGGGGATGCGAAGTAGTGCAATCAAGTCAGAGTTAGTAGAAATGACCTTAAACATTTGACATTGTAACCCAAATTAGCTAAGCTTTTATGTTAAATTTATGTTTTATTTATTTACTTTTTTATCAGCTGTTTGAAGTAAATGATTACATTCAATTAGTAATATTTTACTATAATGGAATAATTGAAACGTTGAGAGGATATTTCCACCCTTAGGAATGGAATGTCGAGAAATATTTTCTCAGAGGGTATCTATGATATAAACTCTTAACTTCCCTCCAAATTCCATATAATTCTGTTTATTGTTTTAGCGTTTAAGTGATGAGTGATAACATCATTTTTTGATTATATATAATAAGAATAGTATAGGTTTTATTGAAACTTAGAAAAGGCTAAGTGTATAAGAATTAAAATATCAATTATTAGTAATTTTTCTAAATTGATTTGAAATTATAGTAAATAACCAGTTTATCTACAATAAAGAGCTATTGTTAAACAAGAATAGCTTCATAATTTGAAATGCATTCGTAAAAAAATGTAATTAGGTGAACATAACATTTTGAGTATACTTTTGATTTATGACAATTTTTAATAGATTTGATAATAATGAAGATGCAAAAAGTAATAAAAATTAAAAATATCTTTTGTAAAAATAATGTCCAATCAAAATTAACGAGTAACTAAAAAAATATACGAGATTATCTCAATTAGCATAGGTCGTAATTAACGTACGTGTAAATATTATAAAAGTGAACATCAAACTATACAATTTTATTACTATATAGGCACAAAATACACAAATTCTTTTGTGAATCCCTCTGGTCTGAGTAATTCAAGGTTGATTTAATGTAATAAATCGCCATAATATTTGTAATGTTGTTTGACGACCACTTGTATTGTCCAAATAATGTAACGCAAAATAAAATAACAAATAAAACTGGGTGTGGGGGGTCTTTTCACTACCACTACTCTTTTCCGTTAATTCGCTACCGCTTAATAAGTATTCTATTGCTCAAAAAACTGTTCCCCAGTCATTTTTACGTCCACTGTGGCATTCCTTATCCGCTAGGAATCTGACATCGCTGGCCTTATCTCATAGCTTTCCAAAACTTACACACGAAGAGCTCATTCGGCGGTAAGTCAATCATTGGTTTTACCAGTATGTATCAAAATTAGTAGCCACCTAACCTAACCTAACTGTGATTGCGATAAAAAAGTAGTGGTAGTGAAGTAACGTAAAATGTAGTGGTAGTAGTGAATTAATGGAAGAGGTCCAACTGGCGGTTTCAAATATAAAGAAGTATATTAGTTCATAAAATTATAACAATTCTTTTACATTTTAAACATGTAAGTTCAGATGACATCTGAAAGGTATTCTGAGAGATATGTTTAGGGGTTTCTTAAGAATCGTAGAAAGGTACTTCTGAATACTATTATCAATTAAAACGAAAAGGTATAGTTAACAAAAATCAGACAAATTTTGAAAAAGATCGATCAGTATATATGCTAAAAACAATTGCAAAAGTTAGGTTGGCAGGAAGAAGTTCTAAAAGTTGTTATTTAGCATTAACGTCTTACTAAATTTAATTACATGCCATTAGTGCATATGGAAACTGTAAAATATTGATAATATATACCTAACAATTTATAAAACATCGATCGACATAAAAATTTGGCAATAATGCTTCATGGAGAAAATGAGAACGTTGTATCCCTTGAGGTTCTTTTGTACAGTTTACATTTTTGTTTTAATTTTCTTCATACGAAAATATTCAAAACTTTAAAAATTAATTATTTTAGAAAAGAATACTTTAAAAAAAACAATTGTTAGGTTTAACCATCCAATGTTGTAAATACAAATGTTTTAAAGTGCTTATTACGAAAAGTAAGTACAAAACAGTGAAGTACATTTCTTTTAATACATACAGAAGAGTCATTATAAGTTATTAGTAAAATTTATTTCTTAGACCAGAATTTTACAAATAATAGATGACCGTATCAACTAATTATTTTTAAAAATGTATACAGACACTGAAAAATATATAGACGTCACTTTCCTATAGCCGCTGCGAACATCACAATGCTATAAACAAATTACAACGAATGCAAATCTTTAATACATCTGTATTAATAATCACAACGTTAATCCTTGTAGATTTGGGGAAAATATTGGAGGGACTGAAAAGGTACTTATGGCAAACCGGAGAAATAACTACTCGACACACATTCAGCGGACTGTATTGGATGCGATCTCTGTTTCTTTCTTATCTGTGGAAATAGGAATCTGATTATTTGTCGATTGTTGTCATATTGTCAAACGTTTCGGAGCTGATTATTATTTTCACTTATGTGTTGCCTATTTGTTATGCTTGTTTTATATTACTGTTATTACAATTATATCACTTTATCACTGATCTATTTCTTTGTTTTCTATCAATCTGTTATTGTCAAATTGCAAACATGCCTGTCAACTTATATTATGTGTAGAACATTTCATATATCAATGGTGTTACCATGAATAAATTAATAAATAAATGAACAGTTGGCAATATTTTAATATTTTTCATAAAATAGGCTTATTCTTAGGAAGAAAATAATAATAAAAAGCTAATTAGAAATCATAACCTTTAATTTATTCTGTAAATATTTTACCATCTATCAACAAAGACTATAGAGTCCACAAAATTATTTTTATTTTGTTAAAGAAACAGGAATTGGAAGTATATTTGGTTGATTGACTTTGGCGGTGTAAGGACGATGACTTTGTACAGTCTGTCGTCATGGCGATGGCCAGACAGACGAACGGTCGGTCAGCCACGTGTCCTACCCCTAGGGTATGAGTTCTGCCAGATTAAATAACTCCTGAGTAGGGATGGTTAATAATTTCCAACATATCGATAAATCGATTTACCGATACTCGTAAACCAAATATCGATCTAACGATAATATCGAAAGAAATATATCTGGTAACTGATATATCGAACTATAAATGATTTATATGTTTAAAATTACGCACTAACTCTTATTTCATGTCCAAAAACACACTCATGTTTTGCCGTCACTATTTAGAATATCTACTGAATGTTAAAATGAGTTCATTTATCTACACGAATAGTAATCTGTGGGAGTTGAATGAACAAAAATTCAAAATAAGAAAAATTATACCTTTCATTATTATGTTAATTATAAAAGAGTAATGTAAAATTGGTTTGTAAGACATCCTGGAGTCAGTGTTGCCAACTCCCACACAACTTCAATTACCCGTTCCACCCACTGGTCTACACGTAAAAAAACGTATTAAAGTTACTCGTATTAATGCATGGTTTGTACGGATAAGAGGCTATTTAAATATGTTTTTTTTTTTTTTTTAGTAGGGAGGATAACGTCAATATTTAGTGATATGATATATCGGACCAAAATATCGATATGGCCGATATTATCAAAATAAAATATCGATACTAATATATCGATAGATATTTATCGATATTTCTGATATATCGTTCTTACATTCTTACATATGAGACACCGACACAACGTTCTTGGTATTTTAAGGCGAATATTAATGGTTATATGAGTGTAGGATGAGTGTGGATGAGTGTAGTCTGGTTACTATCTGAGTTCAACTGTTCCTCAGAAAGGGCAATTTATTAATAGTCCAACAGCCAGGGCAGCTAAGGGACCTACAGCTTTACGTGGAATCCGAACCACGTAGTGCTGGTCTGATTTTCAGCTAATTGACAAGCCTGTTACTCAGTTATCTCCCCCATACAATATTGTCATCCCTACTCCTGAAGGATAACTCTCAAGGTATTGTTTTATTGGGCTGTTAAATTCTTCCTTATCAGTAACTTTTATTACATTGTTAATTACTAGTAATAGACATCTCATGTAATAGGAATATTTGTAAAACAAACAAAAACATTAATAAAATTAAATATTTGTCTTGTGCAGATATTTTAACAATGTGTTCTCTAAATGAAGTAGTAGTATATGTAGAATAATAAAAACTTCTGGATGTGAGCCAAAATTGTGAATTAACTACGTAATTTTCAGGGACACTACTATCTGACATTCAGATAAAAAATATAAATTCCTATTAGTTACTTTATGGGTAAGTGAAGGTAAGTGAAATAGTTGTTTCATTTATTTTTATTATTGTCTCTTAAAGTCCTCTGACATACTATCTCAGACAATTATTAAAGTAAAGTATGTGTTTTTCCCATAGCCCAAAAGGATTTTCTGATTGACAAAATACCAAAATTACTGCGAAAAGGTGTCTGATTTTTTTAGGTGATTTCGACACAGCAGCTTCTTCCAAGGTTATGTCCCAGTTACTGTCATCTTCAAGTAAACCAAACGCTCTGCAGGCAGACTGATATACGTACAGTGGTAATGACCCACCCACCCACCCATACACGTACAGTGGTATTATCCCACCCGCCCACCCATACACGTACGGTGGCATCACCACTGTGCGTGTTAGGATGGGTGGGTGGGTCATCACCACTGTATGTGTTTGGGTGGGTGCGTGGGTCATCACCACTGTATGTGTTTGGGTGGGTCATCACCACTGTATGTGTTTGGGTGGGTTATCACCACTGTACATGTATGCGGCATTTAGAGCAAATTCAACATATGCGCTTACGGCGTGATAAGGATTAAGAGATTCTACAGCCTTGAAAGAAGACTTACTCAGGACTCTCACCTAAAGTCAGAATATCACAAATTCATAAAATAATATCAGGATTTAGGATATATGCAGCCTACCAATTTTGGATGTCAATGGTTAATTGGTCGGTAATTGGTTAAATCCAGCTTCATAATCTAAAGGTTCTCAGTTAGATCTCAAACAGTCATATCAATTGTTGAAAGAGATCAGATGATAAACCAGCTGTTCATTTCTCATTGGGCTATTATATAATGACACTTTCTAAGGAAAATTTGGCCTTAATTAGTTATAAAGACTACATTTGCTCACCTACATTCAACACTCGCATTCCAAATCAATATTCGCACATCTCTTAATCACGCTGTCTTAAGGATAAATTAATAAATATGTTAAATGCTAGTACTTAAAAAATAAAAATGGTTATAACAAATTACTAATTTTCGTTGTCATCTATAATATTTTCGTCAGTTTGGTAATCGGAAGAGGGCAGCCAGTCAAAATACCGTTGACTGAAAGACCCCCGTAATGAACGATGTTCCGCTGTCAGCAGGGCTCAGTCTAGATTTATTTTCCAGCCAATAAAGCAGCTGTCGTCGAAGATATAAACGGGCTGTCAGCCAGGCGACAATAAACTGGCTCATCTTTCCACCGGGGTCTGCAGGACCCCCAGAGGTCTACTGCTTAAAATAACAGAGCCACTTTTATTCCTCGTATATTCTGCGACCGTAAATTTCGGTTTTTTTTCATTTATTTTACTAAAATAAGGTTTATGTGTTTGAGACAGTTTGAGAAATGGACACTTTATTAAAGGAGAAAGACGATCAAAACGCCAATAAAAACTTTCAGAGTGCCTGACGACTCTTTCTGCTGCACCACTTGTGGGCTAACACTTGACGCGAGGACCCAGTCGGAATTGTCCCTCACAGTTCGACTGTAAATTTTTAATGTATCAACTAATCAATATAATATAACACAATATTTATACTGTATATAATCAGTATCAAATGTATTTTATCAATGTAATGCACAACTTTTCATGAGCACGCTTAGTGGCATTTGAGTAGCTCTGATGCGTGGTGTTGCTAATAACACAGCGTTTGACATTCGACAGACAACGATAAATTTGTAAAATCCACGATCATAATATTTTTACTCATACTCAAATTCGCAATATTAAAGTAGGTTATATAACAGGTGCATTCATAGGACCGAAATGTGGCAACAGTATAAGACGTAAAGGCGTTACTATGATTGCAGCTGGCTGACAACGTCACGCCATTGGTCACTAGCATTCTCAAACTCCACGTAGTTCCAGGATTTTCTGTAAGAGCGCTCTGAAGTCAAGTCAAGACATTTTGTAAATAAAGAATAAAAACAATAAAGGTGAATTTTTTTAGAAATAAACACAAGCCTACCATCCTCAGGCTAAAGTGATTGAGAAATTTCGGAGTAGGTTTTCACTGAATCCTTCTACACTCAAAATTAGTACCAGGAAAAATCACAACTGTGGGTGGGTTAATGATAAAATGTCGAATGATAAAATTTTATTTTTACCAAACCGGCCAACTATTTTGTGTTAATTGATAACATTGTTATGTATAATAAATGGTTCCAAGGAATTGGCACAAAGAACCCCCATATTAAACACTGAAAAAATCAAAACTTAGAAAATTACCAGTTTGATTCCCAAATATGTTTTATGCCTTAACTCAAAAACTAGTAAAGTTAGGAACATGCGAATTTTACTAAAATAGTTTTAAAATGTAACTCACATCTTCCCTTTAAATGTAATCAAAATAGTTTGAGCCGTTTTTGAGAAAATCCCTTATTTGTATGTTTTTTGCCCATAAAAAAAAAAATAAATTAAAAAAGTGAAAATATAGTATGGAGATATTGGCTAAATACACCTAAATACCAAATTTCATAAAAATGTATCCATCTTTTTTGTCTCAAAACAGACAGTCACACATATGGAGAGACACCACAATTATTTTTCGAAAA
This sequence comes from Stictocephala bisonia, assembly GCA_035578905.1. Lineage (NCBI taxonomy): Eukaryota > Metazoa > Arthropoda > Insecta > Hemiptera > Membracidae > Stictocephala > Stictocephala bisonia. The sequence goes on along the minus strand of JAQJVL010000904.1, from coordinate 155,851 downwards.
AAAAACACTTTTTTGGGTTCAGGGGACTCCAAAATGGATTTTTAGACCAACTTATAAAGAGTCTTTTCGGAAGATCACATAATCTTCTCTATACTAACGCATATGAGAGAGTGTCAAAAGTGAGCCGATTAAAAATTATTCGCATTTTTTTTAACTTTTTTGTTCTGTAGATGCTAAGAGTAGATTACCATATTCTGTACCGCTATTTGTATTTATGAGGACTAGTATACAACTTTGCCCTCATATTTTAGCGTTAGAAAATGAAGATGTATTGAAATTCTCTTTTCTCTTTGTGGGGGGAGGGGGGTGAGGGGAGAGGGTAAGGAGGGGTGTATAAGAACCGAAATAAATGTTATATTTTAAGAGTATGTAGTTAAATTATTGCTATTGCTGTACGTGTTAGTTATGGTGTGCGTGTCGACGTACACTAGGCGTCACGCAGCGATCGTGGACCGCTTGTTATTGAGGCTTCCCGTCATAAAGACCATTATAGCTCCCCATGGCTCAACACTGCTGTGATTGTAAACTGTCGTAGTACAACCAGTCAGTGGCCGAGTGTTGCTGCCAATTACATACACGTGCAGCCTACTCGATTGGTCTCGTTCAATTCTTCCTTACGATGTTATTCTCATCGAATATCTTGCAGTATTAAATTACGTAGGCTCACCATTTCTTCTGTCAGATTTCAATATAAAATCGCTGACATTTTTAAAATTCCTCCTTTAAGGCTTTGCAATTTCAGTTCACTCAGTTTTTGGTTTGGTATATTTATAGCTTTAGTTTTTTTTTTTTTTAGTATTAGGCCAACTTCAAGCAAAAGTACTAAGACGATTAGGGATCATAGAATCGATTGCATCATTCGACCTTCTGAAGTACTCGGCGAATATCCGTAGTGGGCTAGATTATCACGTTAAATGAATGTACAACATTCATTATATATTTGAAGGGGTTGTTGCTGAACCAATTGATAGAGTTATGTGACTCCACAAATATGCTATATAATGTGCCAAATACAATTTATTGGTTCACAGATTCTCAAAAGTAAACGTCTTTGGACCAAGAAACTTGGCAAAAATGTTCTTAATACGTTATATATGAGTACAAAGAAGATTATAAAGATTCTTTCTCCCAAAGAGCAGAAATAAAGTAGGTTTTCGATACCGGCCAATAATAGCCTTTGTTGCCATTCACCACACGAATAAGTGAGCTTAGACGTTGCAACTTGATATAAGAGGTAATTTTTAACAATGTGAAGGGAAAAAACACAAATTACTCCAGGAACATTAGGGCTACTAGTACGAGAAACATCAGGATTAAAGATGGGAAATAGTTTCAACATATCGATATATCGAATTGTCTATATATCGCAAACCAAATATCGATTTGACGATAATATCGAAATAAAAATATTGGTATATCGGATAACCGATATGTCGAATTGTAAATGATTTATCTGTTTGTAACTATGCACTAACTCTTATGTTATTACCAAAAGTACACTCGTGTTTTGCTGTCACTATTTTTATGTTTTTTCCATGTTTCGAGTTGGTGTACCTGCTCCATACAAGTTTGAACAAAACAATGAAGGTAACAAAAAATTCCTTATAAAAAATTACAGCTTTTATTTATAGGCTATACAAGAGAGAAGCACTGAAGAACCAAGTTAGCATTTATTTAATCCTTATTATAGATCTTTGATAATGAATTACTCTACCAAAATTAAACTTTCCGGCTAATTTTAGATACAGTCTCAGACTCGAATCATATGTTGTCTTAATTTATTTTCATTATGCACGAGCACAAACCCTGTAAATTTGTCTTGATTTCATCTTTAATAAAGTAACTTATAGAGTTGTTTTCATCTTGTCACAGTAGAACTTTTTTATCAGCGACATTTGTGAAAAGTATGTGGGTCGGGAAACGCTGTGTCCTGTTCCCATTTACATAATGTATATAAACGCTCTTGTATGTAAATACAGTGTTGTGTCAACACACTGTTAATCCATTCTCTACATTTCGAGTGTTGTGTACACACACATACGGAATGTATTTTTATGTATAGTATAGAGATTTCAGCATCACGCCAACGAAACGGCACAACCAATATATCTCTACTGCCGAGTTAAAATGTTTCTAATTCTAAATAAAAATACATCGAACATTAATAAAAAAAACATTACATAGAAGGAAATAAATATATAACAACAAGGCAAAACGTGAATTAGAGGTCTGCAAGTCTGAAGAGAAACAAACGACCATTCACCTCATGAACATATATCACAGTTTATAAGTACCTACTAAAAGCATTTAAATATATGATGAAAACAAACCACTTAAAAGTGTTTGAAGATAAAAATGGCAGCCGGCGGAGATGAGGAAGTTTAATTTCGGCACGCTCCAGGTGGGCAGCTGTGTGTTTTGACGTCTGCCGCCGCCGCCAGGACGCCACAGATCACAGCAGACAGCTGACTGGAAATGGCCGCCCACCGGTGACAAAGTAGCTAATCCCCACCGATCACCACTGCCTATGTAATATCTTGTTCTCTTTCCGTCAACTTGACGAGAGTTAATTCGCAGAATTCCAAAAGAAAATCGAGAAGAATACTGTGCAACGCTTTATTATTTACTTTCTGACGTTCCTGTCTACAGTTAAATTTAGTTTGCAGGGTCGATTTATGATTTACTTTGTTGGTATTACAAAAAAAAAAAAAAAAAAAAAAAAAAAAAAAATGGTTCCAAAGAATTGACACAAACTTTCCCCCATATTAATTAAACACTAAAAATCAAAACTTTAAAAATTACCAGTTTGATTCCCAAATAAGTTTTTTGGTCATATCTAAAAAAACTAGTCAAGTTAGAAACATGCAGTTTTTACTAAAATATTTTGAATTGTTATTCACATCTTTCCTGAAAATGTAATCAAAATTGTCAAAGCGGTTTTTTATAATATTTCACTATCGTATGTTTTTATCCATAAAAATAAAAAAAAATTAAAAAACAGTCTTGAGATATTGGCTAAATACACCGTCATTCCTAATTTCATAAAAATTGATCATCCATTTAGCTCCAACGAAGTGCACATACACAGACAGACGCACATATGGACAGACAGACAACATTGTTTTTCAAAATACCACTTTTTTTGTTCAGGGGACCCTAAAATGGATTTTTAGACCAACTTGTAAATTTTTTTTGGACGATCACGATACTTTCTCTATGCTAACGCATATGGGAGAAAGTAAAAAAAAAAAAAAAAAAAAAAAAAAAAAAAAAAAAATGCTAACAAACTTTTAAAAAATTTTAAATTAGCAGTGGTGTTTTTTACGGTAATTTAGGAGAAATCTATATAATCAATGACTTTTGGTGAAGTGATGAAGTCAGCTGAGTTAACGAAATGAAAATCACTCTAGTCGTCTAGAAGTTATATTAAAACAAACAAACGTTCAGTCATTACTTAAATACATAACCAGGCACTAAAAAACAAACATTTGTATAATATTGTTATATAAGTCGAAAATGTTTTGTGTTGTTAAATGTGTTGCAATGTTTAACACTTAACATTTTTGCTCTGTTAAATTAGTGTTTAGGTCCAAATTTTAATTAGCAAACTACATTATTTTAAAAAGTGACTCAACTACAAGTATTAAAGTAAACTATACGTAATTTCTGAATTCAAAACAAAAGATAACACTACTGCTGAATTCCGTTCAGATACATAGACCTACATATTAGTTTTGTTTCAAGCTACCATGAACATACTACAAATGTTTACTTTTCAGTTAATGGCGTACATTCTTTATTCATTTATAAACTGTTGGCATAATCATAAGATCCATAAACTATTGTAACTATTTCAAAAAATAAAATATTAATTAAAATAGTCCATAATTTATTACGAACTTGAACTTCAGCTGAAACTCGATCATACATTTATGGAACAGCAAACCTCAACGCTAAATAATCTTGTCGCTTACGCCCAAAATAACTTATCCATCATGAATATTGAAAATCCAATTAATTTCCAAAGATCGATAACTCTATCGGGTTGGTATAACGGATGCCAACCGGTTCCTCGAACGTTCCTTTGAGCGTTTTGTTTTTAGAACTCATCTTAAAACAACTGCAGTTTGGTGGTTTATGGCCAGCTAAGATGGTGTCTTCAAATTTCCAATATATATATAGCCTACTACATTATGCAAGGTTCTTCGATAGGCTGTTAAACTAAAATTGTATTCATGTATTCAATTTATATTCGTTTTTCATTTGTCTGCAATTAACCTTACGTAGGCAGGGGTAGGGATGGTAACGATATATCGATAATATCGGCTATATCGATATTTAGGTCCGATATATCATATCACTAAATATTGACGTTATTCTCCCTCCTCAAAATCATCTCAATTCGAAAAAAAGCACATTTAATGAGGTACTAAACATGCATTGAAAAATGTAACTTCATTTCGTTTTTCACGACAGGTTAACGCACTAAAATGTAGTTTATTGTAGACCAGTGGATGGAACGCCCACTGGCGATCCTATACATGTTATTACATTATTCTTGTATAATCAACGTAATAATTAAAGGTATAATAATTCTTATTTTGAATATTTTCACTATCCCTATAGACCATAACGTTTTTCGTGTACTTAAATGTATTTAATTTTTACATTCAGTAGGCTATCCTAAATAGTGACAGCAAAACATGAGGGTATTTTTAGTCATGACATAAGAGTTAGTATATCATTTTACACAGTTAAATAATTTATAATTCGATACATCGTTTACCCGATATATGGATTGATTTTCTCTCGATATTATCGTTGAATCGATATTTCGTTTGCGATATAGCCTATTGATAATTCGATATATCGATATGTTGAAAATATTTACCATCCCTAGACAGGAGACCTTTTTCAAATGTAAGTGGAATAAAACAATAATTAAAGTTTATAAACCAGTCCTATTTCGTAAGCTTAAGCGGCTGGAGTCATTATTAACAACTAGTTCTTCCGGTGTCAACCGCGTCAAAGGACTATTTACATTATATACAGTTCCAGACGTTTCGCCCATGCTACGATGTGGCATCCTCAGTGGTTAGGCTGAGACAGTGGCTGAGACAGGTCTGTCTCAGCCTAACCACTGAGGATGCCACATCGTAGCATGGGCGAAACGTCTGGAACTGTATATATTGTAAATAGTCCTTTGACGCGGTTGACACCGGAAGAACTAGTTGTTTATAAACTAGTGTTTAAGGTATTTTTCTGAAGGTATAGTATTTTTTAAATAAACTTATTACTTTCCTTCAAATATATATTATATACATAGTAAGTTATCTTAGTTTAAATTGAGTATTTAAAAAATAAGTTATGTCAAGTTATAATTACATATATTTACTGTAATTTCGGCTCTACTGTATACGTCCTACGCATCTCATAGCCGCCTGTGTTGCTCTTTTGAAATAAATCAGTGTTTCACAAATTTTCCCTTATTTTCCTCACTTCCAAAATTAATGTCCTATTTCTTACAAAAATAAGCGTAAATCCATATCCATGCTGGCTCTACAAAATTGGTCTTAATCCCATAAGAAAAATGTTATTTTCGAACTGGACATCACGCTTATCCAAACTAAACAGTAATTTTCAAACGGATTTTTCCATACAAATTGCATTTGATCAAGAATGAAATGGCGCGTTGGAATCATTTTGAGAATTCCCAATTAGTTTTATAGAAAAAATATTTTAAAAAATTTAGAATTTCACCTAATTTTCAAAACTAGGAGTGTATATTCAAAATATCAAAAGCAAACCCAATGCGCAATATGATAACGTTTAAAATGACATCTCATACACAACTTTTGGTTAATAAATAACGAAAAAATATGGATATGCAAATAACATTGTTCTTATGGGTACTAAACTAACATGGTCGACAGCCTCTGCAGACTTTTAAAATGAAAATGACCATTTCATCAGTCAAAGGTAACGTTGCTATACAAAAGGGAGTCGACACCATATCTAAATATTTTGACCATACGCAGTATATTTTTAGAAGTCCTCAAACTACTATACGACAGAAAGACGATAAAAATAGTTTGAGGACTTCTAAAGATAACGAAGTTACTAAAGATAACTATACTGTCAAATACTTAAAAATTTAAAGCTTTAAAAAAGATAGTTTAAGGTGTTCAGTGGAACCTACACATGCACTTGATAAAAAAAATTCAAATAGTAATATTTACTCACATATATCATAGTCTTTCGGTCGTTACTACATCAATCAACTTTACTTTTATCGTCTTTATATCAGTATTAGCCGAAACCCTTAGCTAGCTTCCTGATTTTGTATGCTTCCTTGCCCATCTCTACGTGGTTCTCTACGCTTGCTTACCCTTCCCTTCGTGGTTCTCTCTAAACCGTCACATCAATATAAAAGCTCAGACTGCTGCCATTCTTCTAAATTTTATTAAAGTTAGTACAAATTCCCTTACACATTTTACAATGAAAACCAAACTAGTTAAGCTTTTGTGTCGTTTATGGATTTTGTAGCAGCTGTTTGTAATAATTTATTGAATTAAATTAATTCCAATTTACTGTTATGGAAAAAAAGAAACGATAAGGGGCTGTTTCTACCTCGTATGAATGGAATTTCGGGACGATACAACAGAAATTTCGTCAAAATATGTTCATTGGTTCCAGATATTTCCTAATGAATGAGTACATAGTTTTTGGATTTTATACATTAAGAGGCCTGAAGCAAGATGGAGAAAATATTGCTTTTTGAAAAGGAAAATTTGAAAACAAGTTTCATCGAATATCGTAAACCATATAAACGTCCTAAATATCTAAACGTGACCGTTTGCAGTATATTTTTAGAAGTCCTCAAACTACTAAACCATTATGATACGAAAAACGACGTTTTAGTTGTATTTATTTTTCATTGTGTGTATTGAGTGAAATGCTAAGTTGTCTCAGAGCAGCTTAGAACTATTAGGAAGTTTGATCATATATTCTTTACTCACTAAGAAAGCTCCTATATTTATATTAAATTATCTACTATTAATTAATTTTGTTACACTCTTAGAGTATACTAATAGCATATAGTAATCTAATAATGGTTTCTAATATTGAAGTTGTTACGTTTATAATAAAAATAAATATTTAATTCGTTTAGTCTGTAACAATGTAAATAGGCCTACTACGCTATCTAGTAGCGATAACATGTATTATAATTTGTAGTTAAGCAATGTCACGCCAGGTGGGGTGTGATATCAGTCTGTCTCTCAAGCTTCTTTCTCGTATAGAAACATGAACTCTGCAAATGCTCGAACTGACTCTCGTTCGGACTCCGACTAACTCTCAAAATGGCCATGGTGATCTTTGTATCCCCTTTTGTTCAAAATTTATTGTATTCATCTTATTGTGTATGTTTATTGTGCTACGGTCGAATATCATCATATCTTAGCCAGCGCAGAACATCATGTTGAGGGCCCTCAGCCGTGGTATTGGTAAAGGTACCGTACTCCTCTTAACTTATTATACAGTCCAAACTAGTCAAATGTCCAGTAAAAATAGCTATTCTAGAATGTAACAGAAGTAATTTTATTTTTTAAGTTTTAACTGTCATATTGATTCAGTATGATAATTCTATTATAATCCGTCTTGACTTCAGAGCGCTCTTACAGCAAACTCTGGAACTACGAGGAGTTTGAGAATGCTAGGGACCAATGGCGTGACGATGTACACCAGCTGCAATCCAAGTAACTTTATTGCCAATTTCAGTACTTTGAAAGAAACTGTTTTATAATGTACTTTTTTTATATTGTGAATGTGAGTAAAAACTATTTTGAACGTAGACTTTACATTGTTGTTTCCTATTGTTTATAAATCTTTCTTATTGCATTTCTTAATATGTTGCTATAGTTTTATTATTGTTTAAACCAACTATAAATACCTCTTCAAACGTATTTCTACCTCAACAAGTAATTAATGTCTGTCAAAAGCAGTACTCTTGGCAACAACGGACGTCAGAGCTGCAATTAAATGCAACTAAGCGCACTCGTGTCAAATGGGGTCATTCATTAACTAAAGTAAGACCTGAATAAAAGTAAAACCTTAGTTATTATTTTTAAATAATAGTTTTTTACTTCGCGTCTATGATGCTTTCAAATATGGGTTTTTATTTATCTATACAACTGGAAAACCACTTCTGTGGACTGATATTAAAAACTAAAATATATGAAACATTAAACCAGAGGAAGGCATTCATTGTAAACGAAAATTCTGTATTTAGATGATTCCAGGTATAAATCATGTTTTTTTTATTTTCAAATATCTCTTACACACGTTTGGATCATAAAACGAAAAGTGTTTAGTGTCAATATAAATGCTGATATATACTGTATTTAAAATATGTCCCTTAATTGGAATCCACTTGTGGTAATTTGGATGAATTGATAAGAGGTGATTTGGAATGTAGCTCTCGACTGCACAGGGGAGAGGCCGGTCCTTTTAAGGAAACCAGCTCCACTTAAGTGACCCTATTTACGATTTATTTTTGAGAGTTTTAGAAAATTGAGAAAAATAAATATTAATGTAAATCCTGTTGGCATACTTTTGATCAAAAATTTAACTACCCGAGTATTTTTTTGCTATAAAAACCCCCTAATTTACAATGCTACTATTTCGAACAGTCGTAAATTTCTTGTTGGTCCTCTGGAAGTGTGTAAAAATTCAACCAACACCATCAGTGTTTTTAATTAATAAACTGAAACTTTACAGCAAAACAACATTGTATTCAATACTCATTATTCATCATTATGATGGATGAATGAACGTGATGATTGTGGATGAACTAGTGTAGTCATTTTTACTAACTAAGGTCGACCGTCCTTCAGAAAGAACTATTTATAGCCCAATAGCCAGGGAACCTATAGGACATACTTGGAATCCGAACCACCTAGTATTGGTATAATTTTCAGCTAACTTACAAACCAGATACTCGTTATCTTCCCAACACGTCTTCCGGACACTGACTACCATCTAACATGGACACCCCAGAGTTCTCTAGGATTTAGTGACCACTTTTTACCTATCGCCTACAATCTCCATAACACTTTACTGACAAATATTATTTTAGTAATTTTTTTGATTTTTTGGATGGATTTAAAATGTAATTATAGTTCATTTTAAATAGATATATGTTAAAAACTTCTTTATTTATAGTATAAAGTTTAATAGATAAAAGCCTTTTACCAAATTTAGGACGAGTACACTCTTTCGCCGTATTTATTTGGCACATTGACAATAAAATATTCTATACTCTGTCTCAATAAACGAACATTGTTCATAAAAGAGCACTCTGAACAACATTTCCTGGCAAATTTCACTTCATAAAACCAACATATTTTATAGTTGTGAATAATGCTATATCTGAAATTCAATCAATTACTAAAATACTAAGGAAATTTCACTTTGTAAAAATTAACTTAAACACTATCACACGTTCTGTCTCACGGTACGGTACCTTGAAAAATAGTTCAGCATTAAAGTTGTTTCATGAACAAATCGACTGCACTTTGTATAGACTAAGGTTAGTAAACTCTATAACCCGTTTTGTATTTCCTTGTGTAAGAAAACAAGTTTCATCAATATTGAAACTTAGTTTTTTCAATTTTCTTTAAATATTGTTAAATCAGAAAATGTTGAATTGGAAAATGTTAGCTTAATATTTTTTAACTTAGAAAACACTGTTTTATAATATAGGTCCCAATAATGTAAAACTCAACCTTTAAAATGTTAAAATAAAATATGGGTTATATTTAATGAAGAATTTAAGTAAATTTTTACAGTTAAACCTAGATTAATAGGCGAAATTCACTCACCAAATTAGTTTGCTGTTGGTGAAAGGCAGTGTGTGGTGGCACCAGAGAAGAACGAAACAGAGGTTGCTTTTTATGCTCGCAGCGAACGCCTAGTGGCAGTTATAAATAGACCTAAACCAATATAGGCTATATCTTTATACGTCTGTAGTTATAATAACCACTGTTATCCTTGAGGACTTGGGACAATAAAGGAAGGCACTGATAAGATGAATGGCCTGCCATCCGCATGGCAAACTGGAGAAATAACTACTAGACATACATTCAGCGCGTTATTGGATGCGACCTCTGTTCCTTTATTGTTTATTATTGGAAACTAATGGAAGTCATGCCATGTGGTTAGTCCACCCCTGGCCAACTCACCCTCGGATAAACATTTCGGCAGATTCTCATAAAATTGATTCTGTTTATGTAGCTCCAATTTTGCTAATTATATTAGGATTTAAGGATAACCCATCGAGCACTTATAATTATTTAAGGATAACCCACCGAGCACTTACAATTATTTAAGGATAACCCACCGAGCACTTACATTTATTTAAGGATAATCCACCGAGCACTTACATTTATTTAAGGATAACCCACCGAGCACTTACAATTATTTAAGTATAACCCACCGAGCACTTACAATTATTTAAGGATAACCCACCGAGCACTTACATTTATTTAAGGATAACCCACCGAGCACTTACAATTATTTAAGTATAACCCACCAAGCACTTACAATTATTTAAGGATAACCCACCGAGCACTTACATTTATTTAAGGATAACACACCGAGCGCTTACAATTATTTAAGGATAACCCACCGAGCACTTACAATTATTTCTAATGAATAAAAAGTAAGTAATTTGCCTTTGCAGTTTTCTATATTTACTATCATTAATAAGTGGTAAAATACGCGTACGAAAAATATTGATACGTAATTTAAACAAATAAGAGTTTAAACTACTTATTAGAGCTCAGAAACTAATAGCTTGAATATTTTTATTTCCGTAATAAATGTAAAGGTGACCAAAGAGCAGCCTTAACCTTAAAAAACACACTCTTTTGAAGAAGAAATTGAATTTCCTTAACTTCACTAAGCCGAACTGCCTACTGAAACTTCTCTAAATGATTCACCTCGCAAACAAATAACAAGCTACCTTTCACTTCGACTTTCTTTTTCTTTTTTTAAGGTCAGTTCTTTCGGAGTCATCTTGGAACAAAACTCCTATTTTACTAAATAATCTTAGAATTGTTTTGATACAACATTTATACTAAAAATACTATCTCTTGTTTTTGATTGTTTTGGATGTGGCCAAAAATAAAAATATTAAGTACAATTTATAGTTATTTTTATATAATCTATATATTTAATACGGTAAGATAATCAGTCTCCGTCAAATTTCTCAATCTAGGAAGAAGATTAGATATATTGATTAGATGTATTTAAAACAAATATAAATAAAATGATCAAAGACATTCCTTCATTTAACTCGTATAAAGACATATGAAGTGTACGAGCGAGGACTTTAGTGAGAGATTCATAACCACCGTACGTATATAGGTGGGTAGGAGGGTCATCACCACTGTATGGGTGGGAGAGTCATTACCACTGTGCTGGTATAGGAGTTTGGAGGGCCATCGCAATTGTGTGAGTACAGGTGACAGACTAATCAACACCGTACGTATACATGTGGGTAGGAGCGTCACCACAACTGAACGTGTATGGAGTAAGTGTGGTAGTCAATCAATATATTTTATCATATGAATTGATCAGAATAAATTGCTGCCATGTTTAAAAGCTTAAAGAGGCAAAAATAAATATGTTTAACTGATTTATGCTTGAAAGAACACCAGTTAAAAGATGCACCTAACCACTCTAGACGTTAACTGTAGTTAAGTAATAGCTACTTAAGAAGTAGCGATAAATAACTGGAGCTAATATTACAGGAATGTAGACTGAAACATCCGAGGTATTTGTGTTGCCACGTGGTACCAGTGCAGCCAACCTTAACACACAATAAATGGCAGTGAGTGTCGACTATTTATAGGGTAGTTTATTGTTACTTATTAACAGAGATTAGCAGACCTGTGGCACTACAGAACATTGTCCTAGGCCACACTACTGGGCGAGTAAACCACTTCAACAGCAACGCGGGAGTTCGTTTAGCCACGGTTTTATTGGTACAGAGTAGAGTGACTTATCCGATAATTTTGATGAAGCCTATAAACCAACCCTACTTAAAAACACTACTTCTATATATATTAAAGATTACAATAACGTGTGGGCTTTTAAATTCCTCCGTGCCTCGAATTAATTTCATAAGTTTATTAATTTAAGGGAGGTTATCGTCAACTCCAACTGAAACTAACTAAGTATCCTATAATTGATCAAAAGAATTAAGTAATAAAATTACAACAATACTAATTTTAATACATTTAATAATAATATTACGAGCCGAAAAATAAATGCTAGATAAATTAGAGATGCTTTAAAGAATGTATGATATTAAGGAAGGACCAAGAAAAGACGAAGAGATATGCAGAATATGGAGGATAGTGATACTGGAATCACAAGAAACTGGACTCAATCACAGAGAAAAAAAAAACCGAGGTCGCTTTCTTACGGCCTCAGCGAACGCTTAAGTGGCAGTTATTAAATAGATTACAACTAATGTATATACAGTTGTAGTAATAATTACTAAGTTTAGCCTTCTTGAGGTTTTGGGGGAATGAAGGGTGGAACTGCTATCTTTTCCATAGCACACCAAACTATTCGACAAACTTGTTTTATTAATTTTTTTGTAATTATTATTACTTTTTAACTCCACTCACCAGTTCACATGGGCCTTCAGGCTTTTGTGTGTATTTTATTCAACGAGTGAAGTACCGACCGTTAGCTTAGTGGGGATTCGAACTTTGTACCTTTCCCTCCACAATCCGAAGCCTTAGCCACTGAGTCACCACGCCGGAAAGTATGCGACTTCTGTTTCGTTCTTCTCAATGGTTCAAAGTAACTTCCTGACTAGGCCAGAACCCACCTGAATGTTGGTTTCGCCTACGGTAGAATTCTTCGAGCGTGAACTACAACTAAAAGAAAGTAGGAGCGGCCCTAGCTAAGCAGCTAAACCGCTGGCTTGCCACCAGCTTGTTCAGTTATTCAAGGACAAACTTCACTAAAGAACAAAGTTCTGACATGGCCTACACAAAGATATTGAACTTAAAATTAACTTAATAACAATAGCAAATGGTTGTAGAATCGAAATAAAATCTGCGGTAAACAGACAAGATGGGAAGACAAACACTTCCATGATTAGGTACTTAAAAAAAGTTAATCGTATAACTTTCTACCAGTAGGCCAACAAGAATTTCCCGCGTTGTGGCTCATGTGAAGGGCAAGTTCCAAGGTTCGAATCCCCAACTGAGCTAACGGTCGGTAGTTCACTTGTTGAATAAAGTTCACGCACAGGCCTGCAGGCCCGTGTGAACTGGGAAAGCAAAAAAGTTATACTGTCAGACATACAAGATAATGAGCAAACGAAGATAAACTGAAATCTTTGATGTTGATTCACCGTCGTGATAGGGTAGGTCTGCTGTTGATGAGCCATAACGTCTGTTGGTTCCTGGCTCCATCAGTGCTGGCGAGAGCCCAAGCAACAAAATGACTGACTGCAGCCATTGTTGAACAAACCACAGAGCAATCCGCAGTGTAGCTTATTGGCTCAACAACACAGCTATGAATAACTTATGACGAATGACAGGACTCAATGGTTCCATAACGATTTCTATAATCTTTGAAGGAACACTAACCTTAAAATAGGCAATTTATGTGAACAAAGTTATTCATGTTTTTGTGTATTGTAATTTGTAGTATTTGTTGATTTTGTGAGATTTCAATTTGTCAAAATTGAAAAATTTCAAAATAAATAACGTTTGACAATTTATTTGAAACACACACAATCGGTTTGACGTACAAGGCACATTTGGTGTTACTGTTATGTTACTAAATGACATTAATAATTTTAATACAACATCTAGAGTAAAGTAGAATCAGCTGATTTTTATCCATTGTTGTCAAATGTAAGGTGTAACAATAAAGATTAAACAAAAACTAATAAGTTTAAATAACATTTTAACTATTCAAAAAGATCGAAATGTAGCTCAAAAATTACTGTAAAAATTTATATGCTTTACCTCTTTTTTGTCAAAAATCATTATATATTTTGCGTCAGAATCCACCTAATTATTTTAAGTTATTCTGGAATGTACTCACTTCAGCAAAAACTTTAATTCTTCTTTTTTGTAATATCATATCTCAAAAGGATCTGAAAGGAAATGGTAATATTTTTTTTTTTTTCTTAATTGAACTTTTTCATCGTACACTTAAGATTGTGTAAAAGTCTGACAAAATCATTTTTCTTATCGGAAAAATTAATTAATAGAAGTGAAAGTCGTTATTTAAAAAAAAGAACATAACAAAGAAAGGTTCAAACCTTATTTTAACGATTTTTCACAATACACACGATTATTTTTTTTTCAATATTAACCGACCGAACAATGGTTGACAAAAATGTTTCCCCCGAAATACAAATTGTTTACAGCAAAATTTAAAAACACAATTACACCAAACATTATATTCCACAACAGCGTTATTTTTTGCATAGATAATTTGATAGTTTATTTATTTATTTTTATAAATGTGTTCCATAAAGTATTAATTTTGATCAGGATTATTTATTTTAAACGGTTAAGTAGTGGAGAAACAATATTATTCAAATTATTTACTTTTAAATTCAAATTACCGCTACTCTGGAAAGGATAAACCTTTCGAAGTCCGGTTTGCGGCATTTAATTTCTCTTGAATATTCATTTGATTTGATACCAAACTCAACCAAGGCTTACATTGAAGATTTTCGTTCGATTCCTTGCGAACTATCCCCGTGAAAAGATAAAATGTCGCTAATGGCGTCAAAAAGTATGTTCTTTGTAACCATGATGATATTAAAGATTTCACTTTTACAAGTGTAGTTAAACAAAAGTAATGAAAACGTTTGCATATTTGTTTCCACCTTGTATATACTGTGTTGTTGTTTTATTCTCGCGTCTTTTTTAAGTTATTAAATTTGTTTTAATATATTAACATATTCTTAAACTACAACTTAAATGTTGTATTTAAGTAATATTTTCATTTAAAGTAATACCCAATTGCTTTGAAACACATCATTGTTATTTGCCTTTTTGCAATTTTGTTCGCAATTCTCTCAGTCAAAATTATATTCACGTAACAAAAAACAAGTAGGATATTGTAGTATCCAGTTAAGCAAACAAATGACATGGCTGAAATGTCCGTTTAGTTTCATAAATCCCTACTGAAAGCGCTACAAACAGATGGGCCAGATTAAAAACATTAAGAGATGAAAGCGGCCAGCGGAGATGAAGGAGTCTAATTTCGGCACGCTCCAGGTGGCAGCTGTGTGTTTTGACGTCTGCCGCCGCCGCCAGGAGCGCCACAGACCACAGCCGACAGCTGACCGCACGGTCAAATGAGCACCTGATTCTTTATTGGCTTGATTCCTTTCTCTAGTTAATTTCTTATTTTCTCAAACATATTTTTTAGTTATGATTATTTGATTATAGATTATTTAAAGCATGTTTTTATTATTTTTTTGTTTTGTTATTACAGTACATTAAAAAACAATTCAGTTGTCATGCCTTAATGCGTTTGTTAAAATACAGAAGTGTGCATGATAATATTGCTTACTGACCTACGAGACTTTCTTACCACATATATAAGAGAAGAAGACCATAAATTTGTGTTTATTTATTTGGTTTTTGTGTTTGTGAATTCTAGGACATATAGTTTGTTGTTAGTATGTTTTCGTTATTGCTGGTCCTAAATATTTATTGAGTTGTTTTATGTCGAGTCAAAATTCATATTTGTCCAGTTGTTGATATGTTAGATATTTATAATAATTATAATTATACTTGTTTATTTAACTTATATTTGTTTATTTATAGTTATATTTTTGCTATGTAGTAAAGTTTAAGATTTAAGAAATTCAAAAAAGTTAATACGTAAAAATTAAACAAAATAAAACATTTATTTTTTATTTAATGTTTACTTAGCTCATTATGATATTTACTTATAAATTGTATTTTAAATCATCCTTTAAATTTGTTCATATAGCTTTTCTCTCACATATCACAAGCTAGAGAGATAGTAAAAAAACTTTCGAGAAAATTTTTATTTGCAAATAATAAACTTATTTGAATTATGTGACAGAGTCAGGCTTAACTTTTAATGATTGAGCTTGACAATAAGTTATATCTAGCGCATGAATGGGTTCCGGCAGTAGAAAGAATCGTTCCACCGCTGAGCTGCTTTACTTCACGGGCTCGACTAACTTCCGCTTTCAAGTGTTCAACTTCTATAATAGTATATAGTTTAAAAAAATAACTGCAATGAACAGTACAAGTTTGTTTAACTGCTATTTATGGCTCAAATTATTATTCATTGTATTATTATTATTATTAATTTTTATTCGAATTTTAAATAATTATTTCATTTTTTCGATTCTAAGCTTGATTCGTTAATGTTAATAAAATCATCAATGGTCAATGTAGCTGTTGACGTAGTGGGCGGGGCTTGCACTGAGGGCATGACTTACCGTCTGCCTAGTTGCCATGACAATTAATTTTGTCATGGTAAATATACCATATTGTATTCCACCATATATTATTCGAATAATACACAAGGAGTTAATATATTACAACGTGTTTTAACCAATATTCTGAAATTACTCGATGTAATAGAGAGAAAACTATACTGTACAGTATATAATTTAATACTCCCCTTCCCCCTGCCCACATTCTACCAAGGTATATAATGTACATGAAAAGTCTCCAATTTTAAGTGATCTAATTACTAAATGAATTCATAGTTTAATGCATGTAGGCCTACAGGATATCACCATTTGAACAAACTTCACTACATTGTTCATTAGGTCAATACTAACAAATAATAAAGTATAACATGTGTTATATATCGTTTTGTTTTCTGTCTGTGTGTCTGTTTGTAATTTAAAAAATTATTATTGTTTGGTTTAAGACAAAATACTGATTCTCTGAAAGAACAGTTATCAAAATAAGAAAAAACATTCTGAAAAATTTAGTTTTTCTTGTAAAATCTGTCTTTTAATAACGATAGTACAGCATTTCATCTCTAAATACTTAGAAAGCAATGGCATTTTTATTTTGTCACCATTTTGTAACGGCTTTTTCGAGGAAAATAAAAATTATCAGTAAGATGAATCCTTTTTAGACGGACATTCTTACTGAGTTTCAGTATTTTATCTTAAACGGTTTTTGAGGTATTTAGATTTTTTTTAAATCACATACGGATTCACAGATAGAAAACCAATCGAGATAGGCTACGTTTTATCCTGTATATATGTTATAATTGATCTGCTGAACAGCATGGTACAGTTTTTTCCAAATGGTTGCCGGACCACTTTAACAGTGCTTTCTTTATAACTTTTCGTCTAAATATTACTTTTACTACAGTATAAGGCAAATAAAATCAAAGCTTAACTCCACTTCCTATTTGTCTACTCCCTTTTTAACTTGTATCTGTTATGTTGTGTTAAAATAAAACATACTTTTTATCAATGTACAACTAAAATAACTTTATATTATTGAAATAACGTTATTTAAATAGATGAAAGAATAATAGCTATTGCCACAGAGAAAATAGAGCCAGAGGTCGCAGCCAATAGTGCGTTGAGTATTTCGTGAGTTAGTTTCCAGCGGTTATTGCTCCAGTTTACCATGCGATGGTAGGACTAGCAACTTGTCAGTCCCTCCCTTATTTCTTCCAAAATTCTCAAGAATTAAACGTTGTAAATTATTATTACAGATGTATAAAGATGTACATTAGTTATAATATAGTTATAACTGCCATTTAGGAGTTCACTGATGTCATTAAAAAGCGATTCTGTGTCTTTTCTGTCTGCCCTGTTACTAAGCCGCTTAACGACGTGGCCTTCAGTGGCTCGAATTCAACAGGCATAAATAACAAGTTTTCATAATTATCATTTTTAGCCTCCAGTTCTCAATAAATTGTCTATTGAATTACAATGTGAAATTCGATCGGTCAATTATTTTTTAGTGTTTTTTAAACAATGAAATAGACTTAGTTCGATACACTTGAACAACACACCATAAATCATTAATATTCAAGTCCAATTTATCCGAAAGATCGATAACTCTATCTGGCGGCGGTTTGGTTAACTGATGGCCAACCGGTTCTCCTTATCCCTTAGGGGTTTGTTTGTTACGTTGGCCATTCAAATCGCATCATGATCGAAACCACAATGAGTAGGCTCTGAGGCCGCAGGCTCTCACGGGCGATATAGCGGTTTCACTGGTCGGCCGGACCGCTTCCCACTCGGCCACAAATGGGCAAGTATGGAAAATTGAGACATTTCAATTAAAATTTATTTTTGACGAAATTGCTTCTGTATATAAATACTGCACTCCACTATTTTTTACTTTCTCCAATATGCGTTAGCATAGAGAAATTAGTGTATTGTGATCGTCCAAAAAAAGTTTTTTTACAAGTTGGTCTAAAAATCGATTTTAGAGCCTCCTGAACAAAAAAGGTTTTTATTTTAATTTGGTGTCTGTCCACATGTGTGTTTTTCTGTGTGTATGTGCACTTCACTGGAGACCAAACAGATGGATCGATTTTTATTAAATTTGTTATATAGGTATTTAGCCAATATCTTCAGACAATTTTTTTAATTTTTTGAAATTTTAGTTTTGTATGCCCAAAAAACATAAAAAATGGAATTTTCTCAAAAACGGATGTAATGATTTTGATTGAATTTTCAGGAAATATGCAAATTTTAAACGTTTTAGTAAAATTTTCATGTCTATAACTTCAATAGTTTTAAGCTATAAAATTTTGTATGGTGAAAAAAATAAAAAAATTCCAATTTTTCAAACTTTGTTCTAACGATTTTGATTAAATTTTCAGTAAATATGAAAACCATTCCGAAACAAAATTTTATATATTTAATTCTATTTATTCGTTACCACCACACTAAGTTAGGGCTGGAGGCCGAAGGCCGGAAGCCACATTTCAAGTTGTTAAAGGTTGTTTACATACTGGCTATGTGATTAATTGAACTGCTGTTTTTGAAGATTATTTTATACATACTTTTTATAAATATAATAAGTGATTTGTCTGTACATTCCTTAGAAATGTAATTAATTGAACACCTGTTTTTAGTAAACAATCTTTCATAACAAAGGGAAAGGGAGAAAGTATTATTTTCGATTACATAATTAAAAAACTAATTAACTTCAACTTTTGTTTAAGTATGAGAGAATATTTTAGTGATACAGTGCATGGTTTGGCTTCCAAAATAAGTTACTTGGTCATTCGGCTAAATAAGTTACTTGGTAGGACAAAATTCCTTGGTCATTCGGCTAAATAAGTTACTTGGTAGGACAAAATCCCTTGGTCATTCGGCTAAATAAGTTACTTGGTAGGACAAAATTCCTTGGTCATTCGGCTAAATAAGTTACTTGGTAGGACAAAATTCCTTGGTCATTCGGCTAAATAATCCTTTTTATATTGGGTGGTTTTCAATAAAATCCCACACCTCACCCACTCTCTTCATTACTTCTTTTCCGCACTCTATCTTTTTATCTTATTTTCTAAACCCTTCTCCAAATCCACATCTCTATTGCTTCCAATTTCTCCTAGCCTTCTTTCATGAGTCCGTGTCCCTGCTACATATAATAAAACATTTCATAATCTTTTTATCTAACAGAATAAACTTTATTTTCACTCTCTGTTTATTTTATTAATACTGACTATTCACTCGTTAATTATTTGTAAAGTATTCGAAACTAAAGTAGTTTCAGCCATTTCGACTTGTATTTGTAAGCTCTGATAGAATGAACCGATATTAGTGATTTGAATTCACTAGTAATCTTCGATTGACTAATGTGACGAACTGATCACATCTTAAAAAAAGTATTATATATAAAATATGTCTTTAATTTTATGTTCATATATTTCTCACTGGATGTATTTAACATTTAAAAAGGTATTTGTTAATATTGGATTGTTTATGATTGGTAAAACTTGCTGGGGACAAACAAAAAGTTTCGACAGATATAAAACTACTGTCGTCTTGAAAAGTTACTTACTGCCGCACGACAAAGTATTCTGTTCTTTGTACTTTGCATTTATTTTGTATTTCATATTTTGTTGTATATTTTGTAGTACTTGTATTATGTGTGATAGTTTATAAGAATACGTGACTTTATTAACAGCCATAGTCTATAAGTATGTAGTTTTAAGGGTTTCCTTAAATTACTATGCTTTAAAGGGCAAAAAAACTGAGGAGTAAGTAACACCTGAATACGACAGCTGTTTTACACCTGACGAAACGTTGCGTTAGTTTCTTAAAACGCTTGAAGCGTTGTAAATCTCCATTATTTTAAAAGTATAATATTTAGTAATGTCACAAAACGTAAATCCAATAAGTATAAGTTAATTGTTATGACGTTTCAAAATATGCCACTGCCAAAAAGACTTAAATGGGAATAAATAATCTCTCCCTAATCGAAAGCGAATAGCCACATTCAAGGAATTTATTGCCGAGAATTAAATAAAACCGAGGTGATAAATTGGCATTATGTTAAATACTTTAGCGATATGTTTTTATTGCTATTTAAAATTCAAGTGCTGTTTTGCATTCGACCTAATTTAGTTTGATTGGAGACGCTTGTGGTAATTTGTCAGTGGATTGCCAAAAAGGTGAAAACAACCCTGGTAGGAATGTGGCTCTTCGACATCTGCGAGCTAAACGTCAAACCTCAGGAGGAAACCACAGAGAAAAAAGAAACAGAGGTCGCGTTCTTAGGGCCACAGTGAATGCATCGGTGGCATTTATAAATATATCATGTTTAATGTACATCTTCATAGACCTGTAGTAATCAGTACTTAGTATTTGGTGGGAAAACGGAGAGGGCTCGACAAGGTGCTGCCCCTGTCATCGCACTGCAAACTGGAGCAATAACTACTCGACACACTAACTTAGATTCATATTCAGCGCACTATTATGTGCAACATATATTATGCAACATAAATCCTTTCTTCTCTATGAATCAGCTGAGAGACATTAGGCATACCTTTTATACGGATTAAACCTGTGTGATTTGAAATCTTATCCACAAACCGTCTGTAGTAGGCTATAATATGATGAACGTCTTTGATAAATATGATGCTTCAGCTGTAGAATAACGTATAATATATAATAAATATATAATATATATTTATATAAATATAATATATTATATCATGATTATATATATTTATATAATTATGTATATAATATATAGATGATTATATAAATATAATCATCTATATATTAAAAAATATAATATATATTCAGGTAATATGTAAAAAATAATCTTACATGTTTAAAAAAGAATGTATGTATTGATAGCTCAAATAAAATGTACTAAAGAAAACATAGTATAAATATTAAATAAAACATCATTTTTATAATTAATTATAAATAGTTTTTTAATCAGCATAATACGTGTTGCTACATATTCAGTAGGCCTACAAGTAAACGTCACACAACACAAATTTATTACAATATAAGCACAAAATGCACAAATATATTACAATACAAGTACAAAATGCACAAATATTATGAATTAATTATACACTGTGATAAATATTTACTTTATATTAAACTAGCCGCCAGCCCTTGCTTCATTACGGAGTGGTTCTCTTCCCTCGCATACCCTGTTCTTCGTGGTTTTCTGAAACCATCACATCAATATTAATGAGCCTGCTGCTGTTCTCCTAGATAAAAAAGTTTTATAGTCTATATAACTTTAAAAATCTACTTGGGGAGGGGGGGGGGTTAAAAGTAGAGCAATCATGTCAGAGTTAGTAGAAATTAACTTAAATACTTCACAATGAAAACTAAACTATCCAATTATCCGTTTTATGTTTCTTTTGTGAAACAGTTGTTTGAACAAATGATTAAATCATAATAATACCAACGTTACTCTTATGGAAAGAAGGACACGTTGAGGGGCTGTTTCCACCCTCTACGGATGGAATTTCAGGAATCCTTTCTTGAACGATCTCTATGATACAACATTTCGTGATAGTGGTGCATCGTTGTTGGATCTTATATATATATGGTTTAAATTACTCTCCTTTTTTTTATTTGGTATTCAAAATGATACTAAATTAGTTTTTTTATAAGACTTTGTGATATTCGTAGTGGTTAATCCAATCACTTCAGACGTTCTTGAGTACTAATTGTCTGTAGTTCTTGTGTTCAAAGCCAGTAACAAAATACGTAGTGGTAATGTATAATTTTATAAATTACTTTCATGAGTTTCCAGTAAAAATTGATGATAATAATATTTCCAGTCTTGTTGGTATCAAAATGATTCGAATCAATTATATATAGTCAATTAAGTGAATATTTTGAAAGAAACAATTTAATTTCAGTTTCTCAATTTGGATTCAGGAAAGGTATGTCTACCGTAACTGCAGTACAGCAAATTGTTGGGAATAGTCTAGAGGCGTTTGAAAATAAGGAAACTGTTGCTCTCACCCTTTTTGATCTTACTAAAGCTTTTGATTGTGTACCTTTTGATATTTTACTTTATAAACTTAAATATTATGGAATTGACACCCATTCACTTAACTTGATAAAATCATATCTCAGCAATAGAACTCAATATGTTGCACTCAACAACAGGAATTCTGCGGTTGCAAGTGTCTCAACTGGGGTGCCCCAGGGCTCTGTCCTAAGGGCCTTTTCTGTTCATAGTAGCCATAAATGATTTGCCATATAACAATACTAGTGTAAATACAATAGTATATGCGGACGACACCACCATTATGAAAAGTCATAAAGACCTAAATTATTTAAATGATGTAATTGAGGGCTCAACAAGGGATGTACTGAATTGGTTTCAAAGTAATAAACTACATTGTAATAAAGATAAAACTCAGAATTTGATACTTAGTCTCAAAAATGAAATTCCATACAATTCAGTAAAACTGTTGGGCATAAACATTGATAGTAAATTGTGTTGGAAAGACCAAATCAACAATATCTGTAAAAAAAATATCCAGAACAGTATTTTTATTTTGGAAGCTAAAGCCACTTGTAAATTTAGAATACTTAAGAATTGCATACTTTGGCTTGTTTCAATCGCATATCACCTATGGGTTGATACTGTGGGGACATTCTCATTGTGTGCATGAGATATTATTAATACAAAAGAAAATTGTTCGCAATATGGCAGGGGCAGGGGCCCTGGAGCACTGCAAACCGCTTTTTGTTTACCTTAAAATCTGCACAATTATTAACCTATATATTTTTCAAGTCTTAATGTATGCCAAAGATAATTTAAATTTATTTCAAAAAAGGCAAAACATACACAATCATAAGACTAGAAATAGAATCAATCTGGATATTCCTCATCATAGGCTTACCCTTACAGGCAAGTCCTATAAAATTAATTGTGTTACATTTTTTAATAAGCTCCCCGAGATTGCTTGGACAATACCACGTAATAAATTTAAAACTGTCATTTATAACTGGCTTCTCAATAATCCATTCTATTCTATTTCCGAGTTTCTAGAGTCTGACTTGAACATAACTTTTTTCAATATGTAAATGTAATAGTCTTTTCTGTTTTCTGTTTTAAGTATAGATTAATTTAAATATGTGTATGTTGAAGAGTAATTTATTGTAAAATTTTAATATATAGTAATTTATTGTTGAATCTTAATATATGGTAATTTTATTGTTGAATTTTATTATGTAATTATTTATTGTTAAATTTTAAGATAATATAGTGATTTATTGTAGTTTTAATATGTAATGATTAAATACGTTATCAAAGATATATATCAAATATATATCAAATATATATAATATATCAAAGATAAGCAAACTTTGACAGAGTGCAACTGCCTTGTTTTAGATTAGATTTGTAATTGTAGATTGACATGTCCTATTCGAACTTATGTTTGTCAATGGAATAAATAATTCTTGATTCTTGATTCTTGATTCTAACCTAACCTAACCTAAACATTATTTTACCAATATCTATTTCAGTATGTTCGTTGATAAGGTCATAGTGTTTATTTACGTTTAAATCTCTTGTCCGATGCGCCATATGTCACATTTTAACTATAGATAATAGCAGAAATAAAGGTAATATACGAGAATAAAAGATAATATAAACTACTTTAACAAGGGGATGTGTTTTAGCATTGATTTTATAAACTCAGAGATAGATCCCTCACCAAGTGCTAATTTTTTTCTTTCAATTATTAGCTGTTTTTGTGGTCCGTTGTGGAGCGTTAGTATAAACCTATGTAAATGTAATGCAGTTTAAACCGCTGTAGTAGCAGACCTCACTAACTAACAAAATTACTGGCACAAATATTCCAGTTACATGGAAGGTATTCAGTAATCAAGAGTAATACTTTATACAAGTTAGTAATTCAAATAGCACTCACTAAAACAAGCAAATTATTGGACATTCAAATGAAGCAACCTATTTTCCTAATTAATTCCATACATTAATTGAAATAAAACTTCAAACTTTACATTAAATTGTACAATTATTGTTAAAACTTTCCCAATTTTTATTTCTTTGACCATTTAAATTAAATAACATTTCACCTTTTACCACCAACAATTATTTATAATTAATATTAACTCTTTTGAATGGATTTGTTAACATGATAAAGTGTATTGTGATATTTTCTAGTTGTTTTCAAAAATAGCAATTTTTTAAATTTCGGCTAGTTTTATGGCAATCCTTAATTTATTTAATCGCTGATAACTGGATGTTTATTAGTATATATTTAAAGTTATGAAACAAACTAAATGCTTAAAATTATATATAGTTGAAATATAACTTCAAATAACTTATTAGACATAATTGTTACTTATCTTACGTAGGCGTGTTTGTTAACACTTGTATGGGTGTTCGAGGGTTGTGTTCGAGGTGTTTCCATCTAAGATGAAATAATAATGATAAGATCAAAAAAAAAAAAAAAAAAAACTTATAGTCAGGCTTGTCAGTTAGCTGAAAAGCAGGCCAATACTACGTGGTTCGTATTCCACATAAAACTATATGTGTCTTAGTTGACTTGGATATTGGTATATTAATAAATGGTTCTTTCTAAAGATCAGTCAACCTTAGTTAGTAACAATGACTACAATCATCACACACGTTCATCACTCATATTCGCCCGTATCTCTACAGTAAGTGTCTTAATTTTGAAAAATATTAATATGTACCTTACCAAATTAATTTTAATTGAATTTATGTCAAACGAATGCAATTTTCTTTATTTGTAACTCTTGAAATGTTTATGCTCGTATTATAGACTAATAAAACATACAGTTGCAGAATCTCTCGCAAGAAAAATATTACAACCACTTTCAAATTCATGACTTGAGACAAAAGTAAAAACCATTAACCGCATAAAAACGTTCGCCATAATTATGCCAGAACAAAAACATAAACAAACTCAAAAGACAGGCAATCTTGTGTTCTAGGGGGCGAAATTGGATGGCCTAAAATGCCAAACGCCAATTCTGGTGGCCAACTAGTGCCAAGTTAAACCGGCTATTAGTGGCCCGACCTGGAACATTGGCATAAATTCTCTCATTCAATTCGGCGGCCTCTTTCATTAACGAGGTGTGGAAAAGTTTCTACCGAAACGATGTCTTCATATACCTATCTCTATAGAAAGTGTGATCGAACTGATCGTTCCTCGTAATTTCTTTAACCAGAATACATTAGTTTTTTGCTATCTTTTCTGCTCCTAATGTATTTGTGAGGGGTCTACTACATCAGCTAAGTCAACTACTGAGCTGACTTGTTAATGAATTTATCTGTGTTTTCTAGCCTTCTTTCCTCTTATATCCTCATTCCTAAACCGTATTTTGTAATTTTGAGTGCGTCATTTAATGTTTGCAATGTTAACATTCATTTTTAAGTCACCGACCATAGAGATATGGGTGAAAATGAGAGATGAATGATAATGATAAGTGTATATGAAAGAGTGAAGTCATTTTTACTAATTTACTGATCCTTAGAAAAGTCCATTTACTGATGAGACAGCCCGGGCAACTAGGGGCCCAACACCTTTGCGTGGAACCCAAACCACGTAGTATTGGTCTGATTTTCAGCTAACTGACGAGCCTGATACTCAGTTCTCTTCCCTACACAACATTGAATACCCTGACTGTTACCCAATAATGAAACCCTAGACTTCTCTAGCAGTGTCCAGGGTGATGAAAACGCTTGTGAACCTAGAGCAGTTTCCAGGACAAGCGGCTGGACTCTGGATAACATTCCTGATCAAGATAACCGCAGACACACCTGCGTTGCCAATCCCGTTGAGACTATATGGCTAAAAGAACAGCAAAATAATGTTTGAGTATTGGATATTAGATGGAGAAATGCATAAAGTAAAAAATTAAAAAGGTATGTGTGTGGGAGTGGTCGAATCTGTTTGTGATGAGCACAAAAACATGGTAACAACTTCTTTTGAATATCTGACAAACGATTATGTTTCATTAAACATATACTAGATGGAAAAAAACAGCAACAGCAAATTCCAACGATCTAAAAGACACGTTAGGAAAAAAATGATTAAAATGGACGAGGGCACAAAAGGTTGTAAGGCATTCATTACCAAACTTGTGCCTCTAGTAAGATAGTGGTAATGGAGGGGGGGGGGGTTATCTTTTATTTGTGTTCTTTAGAAAGAAGGCTATCTATAGAGTATTGAGAAAGTCAGATATCCTGGGTGGGTATACTGATCTGAGGACGATGATCGGAGGTGGGCGCTACGCCGAGGAAATAAGAGGGTTGCAAAAATGATTCTTGGAATTCCGTGTTAAAAGTAAGTTAGTGCCAAATGGAAAACAAGACTAGTTGCTAAAAATGAAGTCATTCGAGAGGGTTCCGTCATGGTCTCCAACAAGCCATAAGGGCATTTAGAGGGTATTCCCTGTCTGCTTTCTGCATGGAGAGTCTCACACTTTGTGCAATACTGAATTCCCTACCCCCATCTTCACCCCTATCCAACGTAAACACCACATTAACATACCTTAATATATATGTAAAGAGATGGGGTGTATATAATATAATATTATTTCTGTAAATACTCAGCCTTCTTAAATTAGGAAAAGTGCGTTTGGAATATTCCAAATACCTAAACGAAAACAATGAATAATTTTAGAAAATTAAAAAAAAGTAAAGCATGCTAAGGAACAAGCTACAATGAGTCTAATGCATTCAACTTGCTGGAAGCAAACGTGATACACGTCAGAAATAACTCCTGCCAGGACGTGATGTTGAGTACATATTGGGTGTTACAGAAGAAGGATGGCTGCACGCCTCACACCAGCTAATACTGTTGGCTGCTATTGAGTTTACTGAAATACAAGCTCGTCACTCGCTAGAGCAATATGTTACCGCTCCTACGTGACTCGGCTTCCAAGTACGGAGGTTCACTCAAGTATACACCAAAGGGTGTACTTTAGTTTGTAGATTTGGATAAAAGTTAAAAAAAGTTAAAGTTCGTCTTATTTTACCAGGCGAAGTTAGGGCTAAGAAGCCCTCTCTAATACTTAACCTGGGGACCAACGGATTTACGTGACTTTCGAACCACCGGAGCGGAAGGGCAAAATCTATTAATGGTCACATCGGAAATCGAACCCGGACCGGTAGCGTGGCAAGCCAGCGCCTTAGCCCTTATCTTATTTGAATCTTATTTGAATAAATGCCGATGAGTATTGTTAACAAAGACATTCTTAAAGGACAATTTGTAGTAACTTTCTTATTTATTTTATTCATTATTCATCATTAAGATGCCGATCGTAGAGATATGAGTGGAGAAAGAGTGTGATAGGTTTAGATGAACGAGTGTAGTCACTGTTACCCGCTATGGACAACTGTTCTTTAGATAGAGCGTTTTATCAATAGCCCAATAGCCAGGGTAACTAAGAGCGCTGCGGTTTTTACATATCTATACATAAATAAATGATTTATTCTATTTTACGATCTTTTAATTGATTAACCGAAAATACTTCGATATATTTTCGTTTGTTACGCCTGTTACCATTTTAATGTTTTTTACTAGCAAAAAGATCACATTATGTTTATAAATGTTTATTTCACTAACGGTGTTCCACCAAGCAGAGTTCACCAAGTATCAATCAAGTGGTCTACACATAATGGATGTGAGAACTTTCCCACTTAACAAATTAGTTTGGAGGTGGTGAAAGTTGGGGTGTGTTAGCTAATGAAAGTGGTGTCACAGTTGTCCACCCCTGACCACAACAGTGTCTTGTGGTGTTCTCACGTCACGGCTTATCCGTCACCATTACCAGACAATTGTTCTTGAAGTTTGGACTAGTATACTATATTCTAGACGTCTAGCTTTTTAGTTTCCGGCTTAACCTGTCGCCACATAAGCTGGAAAAGTAAGTTACAAGAAGGCATGCAGCTATAGACGTGTCTCGTGGCTGCTAATCCATCCACTTCTCGAACATGACAGCTGGCATTAAGTAGTTGAGACTAATAGGATCTCATACATTTTTTGTTTGCACCCATCAATGATCAAACAAGAACTATTTTAACTTAATCAACCAAGTTTCAATTTAAGCCACGTAGATGTTTGATGGTATTTTGTTCTAGCGGCTATGTATATGACAAAATGAATTGTAATCTTTCATTGGCAGGACTAAAGAAATTACTGTACAGAGATTTTAGAAAAATTGAGTATGCTTGTAAAGGAGATAAGACGGGAGTATTATTGCATATACTGACAAATGATCTCTTTGCACTTGATCTTTCAATTCATACAAAAGGTAATACTAACACAAAATAATTGGCGTATCCTTAATGGTTACCATCAATATGGACACTACTACAAAAGTTTGGCGTATTCTTGTTGCGTGGTGATCAGTATTCGGATGTGTAAGGAAGAGAACTGAGGCTTGTCACTTGGATGAAAATTAGACCAATACTACGTGGTTAGGTTTCCACGTAAAGCTGTAGGTCCCTTAGACACCCATGTTATTGGGCTATTAATAAATTGCTCCATAATGGGTAACAATGACTACACTCGTTCATCTAAATGCATTATACTCATTCTCCCTCATATTCGCACATATCTTGACGATCGGCATCTAAATGATCAATAATGGCTTTTTTTTAAATAAGATCCAAATCTACACACCAAAGTACACCCTTTGGTTTATACTTGAGTGAACCTCGGTACTTGGAAGCCGAGTCACGTAAGAGCGGCAACATATTGCTCTAGCGAGTGACGAGCTTGTATTTCAGTAAACTCAATAGCAGCCAACAGTATTAGCTGGTGTGAGGCGTGCAGCCATCCTTCTTCCGTAACACCCAATATCTACTCAACATCACGTCCTGGTAGGAGTTATTTCTGACGTGTATCACGTTTTCTTCCAACAAGTTGAATGCATTAGACTCATTGTAGCTTATTCCTTAGCATTTTTTATTTTTTTTTTTTATTTTACTGCTAGTTTTCATTGCGTAAGTTATGGTACATTTGGAATACAGCTTTATAAATGCACTTTTCCTTATCGAAATATTTAAAGGGATTAAATATTTTCTTAAATACTATTACATTACATAGACCACATCTCATTCATATATACTAAGGTATGTTAATATGGTTTTTACATGAGGTGGGGGGGAGGGAATTCAGAAATCCACAGAGTGTGGGACTCTAACAGCAGAAAACTGACAAGGAATACCCTCTAAATGCCTTTATGGGTTGTGGGAGACCATGGCGGAACCCTCACCTGAACACAGTCTGTTCCATAGGAGACGCATTTTACTTGATCTACAGCCAACCACGCTACCCATTAGCTTGCTGAGTGACGTAATCACCTTCACTGCTTCTAGTACCGCAAGCAGTAATCAAAACAGGTATTTCACTGTAGCCCTTGTTTGGATGTCAACAGGACCCAAAGTTGGGTCCGGACAACGAGCCTGAATCGTTAATTGTAAAAAATTATTTTATTTGTTTTTCACGGGTTGACAGTGAGTCTGTCCGGGCTCGCTGTCCCTGCTCTAAAGTGGTCCAAAAAGAGTACACCATATAGTGAAGGCAAACAACTGGACTTTCTATTTTAATGTTTTCGTTTTCGCTAAAGATAAACTTATGAAAATGACCCATAGTTTTTTATAGAAAAAAAACCGGACCCATAGTCATGAGGATCATGGTAGGTATCCTAGTCGGGTCAGCTTGACGTTCTCGGTCTTAGTGACCGCTAGCTCAAGTCCATGGTTTATCCAATAATTTAACCGAACGATCAGTTTATTTACTCGTAACTGAACCAATTTTGGAGTGTTAGCAGAAATGACCACGGTTATATCAGCAGCTTAGCCTACAAAAATACCTGTCTATGTAATAGAATATACAAATATGCAACCGTATAATGCATGTTGTCCGTTTATTTAAGAGAATTTGAAATGGTTATGTAAACAGAGAAGTCAGCTTGTCTTTGACATTTTTCTATGCCGTATTAAAAAATTGATCTCTTTGTTGATTAACTGATGCTAGTAAAGAAAGTTAGACTATTCAATGCATAATTAAATTTTCTAACTCACTTGTACTTCGAAACGGTGTCTATGATTAAAAACAATTTTTGTAAAATGTTACGGAACATTCTTTAGAATACTGAGATAAAACTGTTATAATCGTCAAATGGGTTTTTGATCTTTCATAATAGTAAATAATTAAATTATAAAAGAAAATATTTTCAATTTATATTTTCCCGAATTATCAGGAATACTGGACTTCATAGTTTTAATGCATATAAAAACCTGCCATTCAGTCTTTATCATCTAATGGGGTCTTCTTTTATTTTTCTTCCATTTCTTCTACTTCCTATTGTCCGTCATGGATTGGTTTTCTGTTCATTTATATAATGAGTTTTGCATAACTTGTTTTTCGTAACCATACATTTTTCATTTAAAAATATATCAAATTTCAAATATCAAAAGTTAATTATTATATTTTTTAGGTTAAACAATTTTAATTTTTCAGTTCTTATAGTAGGCTATACAACTGTTCTTGGAAGCCATATAACTATATATTGAATTTATAAATTTTTTCCATCCTCATTTAAAAATATGATATAACAAGATGATTGTAAATCTTATACAAGAGTCCTTACTTAAACAAAAAGTTCATTTATTTAAAAATCAACACAATAAAATCGTAAGTCATGTAAAAGTATTCTTAGTGCCGTTTGAAAGACTGTCAATTAAAGAGCGCCTTTGTCATTGCGCCACCAATCACACGCCGTGAATTGCATTTATATACGACGTCACTTCCGGTCTACACTAACAATTTAAGTTTAGTTTCTTGGTTAGCATGTTAAGTTTAGGTAGAAGTAAAGTTCAATTTAAAGCTTTATTGCAGTGACAAATTAAATTGTATTGCAAAAGTTATTATAATTAAAAAACAATTTTCTTTATAACCTAATAAAATGTAATCATTCAACATACAAAGTTTTACATTGATTCCGTTCTCATTCATTCGTCGATCGCTTCCCACTTCCAGTAACAGCGTCAGTTTTCCATTGACTGATGTCCCAGTTAAACGTTCAAAAATTCCTTAACACTGTAAAATTCGTGTGACACTAAAAGCGTTTAAGACGAGTGAGTTTTAGTGTTTTTAATGGAACTGGAAATTTTAAAAATAAAAATATGCACCTGCTTACATAAGACAAGTTTTCGTAATTTTCTGTTCTATGCTTCCCATTACGCTCTCCTGCCTTTGATATCATAATTAATTATGTACGTCTTTTAAAAAATTAGAGCGCATTTTGACATGATATATACTGTACTATAGTTGTTTCCAGTACATGGAGGCTTGTCAAAGTTAAATTTATATTTTTATGAAAGCTCACTGCAAGAATCTCTTAAATTAATTTAGGTGATTATACGAATCGCTTGTTTTTCTATTTACAATACAAAAATACTTCATACAACAGAAAATATTACAATATTAGTAGAAAATATGCAGACATCATGGTGACTGTTTTCGTTAAGAGTCTGCATAGGCTGTCGGCCATGTTTGTGTTAATCCCATACGAACAATGTTATTGGCGAATCCATATTTTTTCGTTATTTACTGACGAAAGTTATGTATGAGGTGTCATTTTAAACGTTATCACATTGCACATTGAATTTTCTTAACATATTTTAAATACATACGCCTAGTTTTGGAAAATAGGTGAAAATAAAAGCTTCAAACTAAATATGTTTTATTTATTTTTATATACAACTAATTTGCAAAGAAATTACAACGTGAAATTTCATTCTTGATTAAATGCAATGTGTTTGGAAAAATGCGGTCAAAAATAAATGTTTAATTTGGATCGTATGTCCGGTTCGAAAATAATATTGTTCTTATGGTATTAAAACCAATATGGCTGACAGACTCTGCATACTCTTAAAACACACTCACCATCCTTAGTTCAAAGGGATTTACTCAAAAAGTACACAGTTTAAAACGTACTGTTGAATGTGTGAGTGAGTGGGTGGGTCAACCACTGAACGTGTGCTCAATAACTGTCTACTTTTCAGCGTAGAAGTTCACTAAAACCTTTGTGAGTATCTCTGGTCTGAGAATGGTTAGCGTGGATTACCGAAATCGATCATGACAATATATTTTTACTTACGATTTATACAGACCCAATATTAAAAAAAAAAACAAGTTATGGTTCTTGGAAAGTAGAACTTTTTCATGTGTTACAAAAATCGAAACATTCAACGTAAAGTAGCGAGGAAACGGCAACTTTGTTCAGAGTACATGATACTCCCACCCACCCATACACGTACAGTGGTAATGACCCCCCTACAAATCCTTACACGTAAAGTAGAAATAACTCTCCCACCCACTCATAAACACACAGCAAAAATGACCCTCCCACCCACCCATACACGTACAGTGGTAATGACCCTCCCACCCACCCATGCATGTACATTTGTATTGACCCTCTCACCACCAATAAACTTACAGTGGCAATAACCCTCCCACCCACCCATAAACTTACAATGGGAATGACCCACCCACCCACCCAAACACGTACATTGGTAATGACCCTCCCTCCTACCCATAAACTTACAGTGGAGATAGTAGTTTGTGATGTTTGAAGTTCATTTTTGTTGAATATATAGGGTGTTGAAAAAGTATGGAACCACCATCATTTCTCTTATATGGGTCCAGACAAATAATTGAAATAACTCTGTAGAATATGTTTTTTATCTTTTTATGCAGTTTGTAATTTTTTCAGCCATGAAAGGGGGACCCGTGGAGGATTTTGTAAAACGCTTAAATGGAAGGCTATGATGAGTAGCCCATCTTTTTAAATCTTATTTTTTCTGAATAAGACGCCACACGTTTCAAGTCAAAAGAACCACCCTATGAGAAATAGCGACTGGTTAATCTTTCTTAGCAGTGATATTTGAGTAGGAATTCGATATGTTGGTAAAGCCAGTTCTGTTCTAAGAGTTATTTGTACCATTACGTCAATAATACATTTTAAGATAATTTTCTGTTTCTTTAGTCAAATACCTAACTTCATAACTGGCGTTTAGGCTACAACATGTGGAATTCCCTCCCAAATATCACTGCTAAGAAAGGTTAACCAGTCACTACTTCTGATAGGATGGTTCATTCGACTTGAAACTTATGGCGTCTTATTTAAAAAAAATAAGCTTTAAAATGATGGCCAATTCATCCATAGCCTTTGATTTACACTTTTTCCGAAATCCTCTAGGTAAAAAATGTTATAAATTGCATCAAAAGATAGAAACAAATTTTCAACAGATTATACTAAATCTCAATTATTTATCTGGACCCATTTAAAAGAATTGAATGTGGTTGCATACTTTTTCAAGACCCTCTGCTAAGAAAGACTAACCAGTCGCTATTTCTGATAGGGTGGTTCTTTTGACTTGACACTTGTGGCGTCTTATTCAGGAAAAATAGGCTTTAAAATGATGGGCAACTCATCATAGATTTCCATTTAAACTTTTTACAAAATCCTCCAAGGGCCCTCCCCTCATCGTTGAAACAAATTTAAACTTCATCAAAAGATAAAAAAAAAAAAAAAAAAAAAAAACATTCTACAGAGGTATATTAAATTTCAATTATTTATCTGCATCCATTTAAGAGAAATGAAGGTGGTTCCATACTTTTTCAACACCCTGTGTATATTTGTGAGTAGTAGGCCTAAAACAATAAAAATGCTATGAATGAATCAAACACATATTTTAACCTGGGAATCACTTTCAAGAATACGTTTTTATTAAATTTATAGTTAATGCTTTATAAATTAAGGACTTGGCTCTGATAAACTTTAAAGTAAACCCTTAGCACAATCGCTAATGAGGAAATTCTGTAAGATAATGACCCTGTCCCCAGGCTAATTCTTTAACAACCATTTCCTTTAACAACTGTTTCTATCTTAAACCAATTTTTATTTGTTCTCGTCTTATTTATCAGTATGGAGAAAAAAATATTGTTCGGCATGACTCTGCATTGAAAATTTATATTTCAATTGAAATAAAACTTACAATCTATTTATACTAAAAACCTAATAATTACAAAATTAAACAATATAAACAAATATAAGAAAACCACAATTTATAACTTAGAGACAAAAAAGAGAAAATGTTTGACTATTGTACATTTTAAATTTGATTATACAGTTTAACAGACATTTTGGTGGTCCACTTTATTAATTTAACCAACATAAAAGTACAATCAAAACGATCCACAAACTATTAGTAAACAGTTCAACCGACTTCATGTTTGATCAGCTGTTTGTTTGTGGAACAAGGAAAACAAACAGCTGATGGTGAGGTAGATGTACCGGTCAGATAATTGACATCTGTTGCTAAACATGACACCGTAGAAATTGAGCTCAAATCAACACGTCAAAAATAAGTGGTTGGAATTCATCTTTATGTAAATATAAATTTGTGTATTTTAAGTGTTAGACATAAATAACTAATTGAGAGGTTATAAAATAGTATAATTAATAAATCACTGCACTTAAATCTTTAATTTACAACATTTAAGTTTAAAATATTAACAATAACTATTGTAAGTGTAGGACACCCACTAATTTTATATTACACTAAAATGTTTTCATCTATAGAAAGATCAAAACATAGATAGGAGAGTACTTACTAAATCACTTTGATTTCTAACAAATAAAATATTAACTTTAATTAACTATAATTGTATTTACTGTTTCATGTAAGGAGTACTTAAACTGTAAAAAGGTAAAAAAATAAATCTAAAAATTACGCAATATCGTTTGGTTATTACATTTTCTTGTAAAGTAGATTTTCTAGTAATGGTACAACGTCTAAGAAACACTTAACTAATATTTTAGTGGAAAATGTGGTATATAGGGGTCACATAAGATTTTCACGAATTTTATTTTTGTTTTAACCAGTTAATATCAATCCCTTGAACATGAATCCATAGAAATCTTTCAGTGGAAATACTAATTTTTGAAGAAAAAGAATTTTTCTTTACACAAAAAACAAGATTTTCTCCCTAAGCACGAATATGATATGAATTTATTACTAAGATAAATAAAAACTGAGCTATTTCATTAAACAGGGTAAGTTAGGTTATGTTAGGTTAGGTTATGTTAGGTTAGGTTATGTTAGGTTAGGTCAGGTTAGATTTCGAAACATAACCTAACCCACTTTTCTGTTGAATATGTCAGTTATTATTTGTCGTATTTTTTGCTATAACATTGTTTTTGTACCTATTTAACAAAAATTACTTTCCCCTTAGAAATTGTTATGGACTTGTGTTCTTGGAAATAATAGTGACTGTTTAAAAACAATACTGTATTAAAAGGAGGTAGGACTCCTATATTATAGTTACTATTTTAATTTTAATTACCAATTCAATGCAATTTTAATAATGTTTCAGTGATACTTAAAGTAGAAAACATTAAGTTATGAGAAAGATAAAGTATTTCCTGTATATTTCCAACTCAAGCCACGTACCCTCGGTTTGTTAAGCTGACAGGGAGGAAAACTACCCTCTCCCGGAACGTGTTTCTCGACTCCGTATCAGACTTTCTGGGAAGACTGATTTACACACGTTTATTCCGTCAATATTGACTTTCGTTGGAAGCCTATCGATAAACACTTTATAAAATTGTTCAACAAAAATTAAGCTGCTAATTATGTCAGTAAGTACATGTTTAGCTAGTTAATAGACATGTTTTGAATAATCCAAGACAAAATTGTGGCCCTTTAGGCGATAAAATGTATTTACGTATTGTTTGGTCAAAACTATTTTCGATTTTTTTTCAAACTCAATGATTTTATACCATCTATTAAACGCCTCCCAAGTAGTTCTTTCATTAAAGTTATGTTTATAGTTATAAATACATCACCTCAAAGATGTGAATTTGGGCTTTCTTGGTACATTCAGAATTAAGAAAGTATTTTCCCGATTATTCCCAAATTTTAAAAACAGGCCCTTACAGGACTGGTCTTGCTCATCATTTATTTAAAATACGTAATTTAGCTGCAAATTAGCAAATTTTATTTTAAATAATTAATGTTATTTGTTTGTTTTTATTTTATTACTACGAGAAATACAACATCGTGTTTGGCATCTTATGCTTTTCAATATCACACTATTTACAACATTTATTAACTTTATATACTCAACTTGTGGTTGTACTTTTACCCGCATGTTATATTACAATCCAATCACTAAGCATACGTTCAGTGAGAAACAGCACCCGCAGGATCGCGCTTCAACGACTTCCCGTTATTATAAGGCGGGGAAGGGGAGGGTACGAGTGTCTGTGTGTGTTTCTCATGGTCAGACGACCAGCCAGAGCTTCGAGTGGAATTCGGTTGTCCCTTAGTGCCAGCCGAACCACATTAACTGTACTTTTTTTTAACATATATGGTTAAATTTGGTACTAGTGTCGCAGTGCTGTAATCCAGCTACTTGGGGAAATTGTCGTGGAGATTATAGGGATAGATTCTATGCTCAGTCCTCTTAATATCAACATGGCCTCCACTCAATGCTTGCCATCGATGTGCACACTACTAGAGAAGTTTGGGGTGTCCATGTTGGCTGGTAGTCAGAGTTCGGATCTTGTGTAAGAGAGAGAACTGAGTGTCAGGCTTGTCAGTTAGCTGAAAATCATACCAATACTACGTGGTTCCGATTCTACGTAAAACTGTAAGTTTATTTGGTTATAAGTTGATCCGTGATTATCTCAATTCACTCGTCACCGTGCTGTAATTATACTAATAGAAAGTAATAAATTTACACATCACCACTCATTCTTTTCGCCACCTCTGTGTCTGTTAACGAGTAATCTAATGATACGTTTTTTATTATTTTTGCCTAAATATAACAAAGATTTGTTTTTTAATAAGGTGAAATATTTGGATATCCAAGAAAGTTACACCTAATCTTAGACAATGAAGATACGATAACATTTGTTTGTATTGGGACGATAATGTGATCCAAAATGAAGCGTTATGATGAAGTCTACGATGAGGTATTTCGATCCTAAGAAAATGTCTAAATACGTTGCAGCCTAAAGTGATACTAAATTGTGGATAATTTATCAGGAACAGGATTATAACTGTTCGTCAGCATCTTACTTTGATTTTTTTTTAAGTTGTAGTAAGACTTTGGCTTCAATATGGTCCGAGAGTTTACAATATGGGGCCCTCTTACTAGCCTAGAGGTTAGCAATTCTGCTTCACATGCAGATTGTCACGAGGTCAAATCCCGGGAGATCTACTTAAAATTTGTTTAAGGGGTTCAGACCGTTGTCCCAGACTGAGTGAAAATGATAAAAAAAGATAAAAAGCCTTATTTATCCTTTCTACCTAACCTTTTTTTATCTTTCTACTGGCGTAGAAAGATAAAAAAGGTTGCTCATCCGAGAACGTTAAACAAGTCAATAAATGATGATAAGACAATCATGCTAAGCTGACTCCAATGGTTATAATTGCTTTGTTGCCATTTTAATAAATGGTTCCAAACAATTGGCACAAACTTTTCCCCATATTAAACATCACGAATATTTTTTTCCATAACTCAAAAACTAGTCAAATTAGAGACATGTGGTGTTTACTAAAATATTTTAAATTGTACTTTACATCAATGCTGAAAATTTAATCAACACCGTTAGAGCCATTTTCGAGAAAATTCAATTTTTGTATGTTTTTTGCCCATAT
The DNA here is from genome assembly GCA_035578905.1 of Stictocephala bisonia. Lineage (NCBI taxonomy): Eukaryota > Metazoa > Arthropoda > Insecta > Hemiptera > Membracidae > Stictocephala > Stictocephala bisonia. The sequence goes on along the minus strand of JAQJVL010000904.1, from coordinate 117,593 downwards.
AAATAAAAAATAAACTTAAATTTCAAAAAAGTGAAAAAACAGTCTGGATATATTGGATAAATACATATACGTACCAAATTTCATAAAAATATATCCATCCGTTTGGTCTTCAGCGAACAGCACATACACGTATGTACCAAAATATTTTTCGAAAACCCCACTTTTTTTGTTCAGAGGACCCTAACATGGATTTTTAGACCATTTTATGGGGAGAAAGTAAAAGACTTAAAAGAGTGTTACTAACCTTATTTAAATTTAGTAACTGCGTAGACTGTACATACGTTTATTTAGTAACTGCGTAGACTGTACATACGTTTATTTAGTAACTGCGTAGACTGTACAACGTTTATTTAGTAACTGCGTAGACTGTACATACGTTTATTTAGTAACTGCGTAGACTGTACATACGTTTATTTAGTAACTGCGTAGACTGTACATACGTTTATTTAGTAACTGCGTAGACTGTACATACGTTTATTTAGTAACTGCGTAGACTGTACATACGTTTATTTAGTAACTGCGTAGACTGTACATACGTTTATTTAGTAACTGCGTAGACTGTACATACGTTTATTTAGTAACTGCGTAGACTGTACATACGTTTATTTAGTAACTGCGTAGAATGTACATACGTTTATTTAGTAACTGCGTAGACTGTACATACGTTTATTTAGTAACTGCGCAGACTGTACATACGTTTATTTAGTAACTGCGTAGAATGTACATACGTTTATTTAGTAACTGCGTAGACTGTACATACGTTTATTTGTAACTGCGTAGACTGTACATACGTTTATTTAGTAACTGCGTAGACTGTACATACGTTTATTTAGTAACTGCGTATACTGTACAACGTTTATTCAAATGACTGTTTATCACGTGAAATATCAACTCTAAACCGTTCTCTTTCTACTCAAATACCCAGAGAGATCTCTTCCTTTAAAGGGCCTACGCTAGACTGGTTTTAACCCTTCCTATTCAGAAATCGCTAAGTTAGCAGTGGTAGAACATTTTTTGCAAAAAAGGAGAGGCCGATCTCCTTTTTTAACCTTACTCCTCTACCCATTCCTCAGAGACTATTGATATATGTGGATAACTTATCAGACAGAGTAAGTGTGAGAACCAATACAGTACAAGATAAACTGATAAAAACTTATAGTCAAGGCCAGTATTAGAATCTATCTAATAAGGTCCTGACGCTCTAGACCACTCGGCCACTGCCCCTACTTCATTGTCTTACTTCCAATGGTTGGTGCATTGACTTTGTGAAGTACTGCCACAGATTTTATCCACAGAGTGCAGGAACATCGATGTGCTTAATGAGTCAAAGTATTGAGTTAGACACTGTCACAAGACGTCTCCTACCTGAACATGGGCGTGCTCTTAACAACTGACTAGGATGTCTCCAACTGACGTCAATCTAGGATGATCGATCACCCAGTCATCCTTCATTTCTGCTAATTTATTTATTTCCTACTTTCTGTAGAAATATTTATTCTGTGATTCGGTGTTATGCTTAATATATATAATTAATTGAGCAGTGCAGTGTATTTAATGAGTTAATTTCATATTAATTGCTGGTACATTGCCCGTTTCTGGGTCAATCATATGTTGTGTTATTGTGGTAATTGTTCCCTTCCATTGCATATTTTCTTTTTAAAAAAATGCATTCGAATTAATTTGTATAGTATGCATTTACCTATGCACATATAAATATCATAAAATTTGCTTTTTTTGTTAATAAAAATGTAACTTCAAGAAAAGTGTTTTAAAAATGACATCCTATTTGGCTTTGTGTGAGGTCTCCACAACTCAATAAAATTGAATTTTATGAAAATTTCAGCAAAATATCTGTTTAACTACGGGAGCAAAATATATTTAAAAATATAATGTAAGAACATTTTGGTTTACTGTATCATAATTCATAGATAAAAATATATTTCACTGAATAGTAATATCAAAAATTTTTTTAATTTTAAATGTGGGATACCAATGTTAATTCAAATAAGTAAGCAATCAATTAAACATTAACAACAAATAAACGTGTATGGCTAGAGAGATCTCAATAGCAAATATTGTTAGATTATGCATAAATATTCATATGTTTCAACTTGAATTTGTTTAATGTTGTTTTTGTTTTTATTGTTTCAGGTGAGTTAAAAGAAGTTGTATCATTGTAAGTACAATCAATATAAGTTTCCTGTTACATCAATATGTTGGGTTAATGTTAATGTTCGTTTCTGTAATGTTATTTTGTTACGTTAATACTTATTCATGTTATTGGTACCTGAATGTGAAAAGTTACAGTAGTATTTGTTAGAGTTTATTTATTCGAGAACATGTTATATTAATATTCTTTCACGTTTTCTCTTATTAGAATGTAGTAAAGTACAATTTTAAAAGATCGCTTAAATGTCATTTGGTATTGGTTTTAAAAATGGGATTGAAATTTTGACTGATTCTAAACATTGGAGGGATTATCTTCATATTATGCTCAGATATGAGGAGCCGACACAACTTTTGAGCTTAAAAGATTAATTCGGATGATCTGTGTAGTCTGGTTACTAACTTAGTTCTAATTATGCTCAGATAGGACCTTTTATCGGTAACCCAATAGCCAGCGCCACTAAAGGACCTACAGCTTTACGTGGAATCTGAACAACGTAATATTAGTCTGATTTTAAACCTAATATTCAGTTCTCTCTCCCATATAAAATCCGGATACTGACTACCACCCAGCATGGACACCCCAGACTTGTTAGTAATTTCCACATTGATAGCAACCATTGAACGGACGCCATATCAGTATTAAAGGTTAGAAAGTTCTTCAACTATGACAACTAATTGGAATGTTATTTACTTTATTTCTCACCATATTTGAATGTTTAATTACAAATTACAATGCCTCCTTAATTAAACGTCATACCCATTAACGTGTTGTACAGTCAATAACTGTAAATATATTCGTAACATTTTCTGTAAACAGGCCAGAGAAACTAATTAAGTGAGACATTATCTGAACCAGCCCAAATTTGCTCAATCGATAAGGTGTGAATATTTATATACTGTTTGACGTTTTGCACGCAAGTACTTGTTGATAGGTTTATTATACAACTCATTTCTGACACGCACCTCCAGATGACATGAAGTAGATTTCAATAAATATATGTAACATAATTAGGAATTCTATATTGTGTAGGCTCGTGCTTTGAGATGATTTCATGATGGTGCTGATGTACACTTTAAGCGTTTTACAGTATACTAGCTGAACCCGGCGGACGTTGTCTCGCCTTTCATTTTTCATTGACTTACCATAATAAAGCAATAAAAAGAATTATAGAAAAAACCATTATTTATTAAATGAGTGCAAGAGGCTAAACAATATTTTTGGTCTTCTTATTTCACCACATGTTATAATTACTGAGGAAAAAAGATTAACACCAAATACAGATCACCTGATCAAGTAAAAGTAATGTGTGCTATACTCTCAAGGTGAAATGTAGAACTACAATAAATCAAAACATATACAGTACTGTTGTTGTGAGAACTTCAATCTGCTTATGGCATGTGAAACTACATTAAACCACACAGTCATATGTTTTTTGTAAACAATTCAGATTCTCCATTTGAATAACATCTTTGAATAACATGGGATCTTTAGGAGCCCGTGGGGCGGGACCCTGAGGACGGATCTGCATCAAACTTCACAGAAACCATCTCGGGAGTATTCAGGACAACATCCTAAAGTTTCATGGCGATCGGTTGGATGGTTTGGCAACGCATAAACTTCAAACACACACACATATATATATATATATATATATATATATATATATATATATATATATATATATATACAAACATCCTCTTTTATAAATATAGATATTCTCACGGCAAAGTGAAAAAAATATAAAATATAAATGAAAATCTGTACAACACCTTTCTGAAAGCCATTATTAGAAAAATTAACATACCAATTCTAACTTAACCTAACCTGGACATATTTATTGAATGTCCAGACCTGGCATTAGCTCGATTAGTAACATATGAATGTGGATCAGATGTGCGGTGTCGCAAGAGGGCTGCGTTTGAAGTACGTCAGACAAAAATAACTAGTTGATGCAGAAATCAGGTTAAAGAATCATTTTTAGTACAATAGATCAATATACGAATAATGTGCTAAGAGCAATTCATGAACGATAGGAAACAAAAATGTAAAACATATATTTACATACACTCAAATCCACATCAAACAGGAAGATTACAGAATAGGCACACTAAAAGGACTGAAATGTGAAACTAACGCAAGACAAAGGCGTTGCTCTGGTTGCAGCTGGCTTAAGTCGTCACGCCATCGATTGTAGCGTTCCCAAACTCCTCGTAGTTCCCCCGTTTGCTGAAAGAGCGCGCCGCATTCAAGTCGGTACGGTCAATAAATAAGCGATAGTTGTGTAACTGGCATAAGCACGTTTTTGTAAACTTACCGTAAGTTATGCAACCAACGCACTGCCTGCACTTATATGTAAATATACTCTGCTACATATTATGAAATATGTAACTGTCATAATGTGGGTATATGTGTATATCCACTGCAAGTTATGGAACTGATGCAATGTCTGAAACGTTTATGTTATGTAACAGTTAAGTAATGGTGATCCTTTTATGTAGAGGCGTCCCCCATGAAAGGGAGACCTACGTTTAAACAGTGCTGTAACCAACCTACTTGGGGTTAGGAACGGCAGATATTTCAAAATATCGATATATCGCAAACCAATCATCAATCTAACGGTAATATAGAAAGAAAAATATCGATATATCGGTTACTCGATATATCGAATTCTAAATGATTTATCTGTTTAAAACTGTGCACTAACTCTTATACCATAAAAAAAGGCGCATTTTTTGCTGTCACTATTTAGAATAGCCTACTGAAAGTAAAAATTAAATCCATTTATCCACATGAAACAAGTAGTGGTCTGCGGGGTTGAATTAAAAAATAATAATTATTACTACTGTATAACTTTAATTATTATGTTAATTATAAAAGAATAAAGTAATAACGATTTGTAAGGAGACTGGCTATGCATCCTTTCCACCCACTGGTCTACAATAAACTACATTTTAGTGCGTTAACCTCGCGTAAATAAACTAAATTAAGTTACTTTATTATATCAATGCATTTTTTGTTCGCAATTTAAATATATATTTTTTTAATAATGATGATTTTGAGTAGAGGGAATAACGTCAATTTTTAGGGATTTGATATATCGGAAAAAATATCGATATGTCCGATATTATCGAAAGAAAATATCAACACTAATATATCGATATATCGACACGTATTTATCGATATTTCCGATATATCGAAATATCGTTTCCATCCCTACTTGGGGGAGATTGTAGGCAATAGGTTCTGTACTCGGTCCTCTAAATTGCAATATGGCACTCTCAATGGTTGCCATCGACTTGGACACTACTATAGAGGTCTGAGGTATCCATGTTGGGTGGTAGTCAGTGTCCGGATCTTGTGTATAAAAGAAAACCAAGTATCAGATTTGTCAGTTAGCTGAAAATCAGACTAATACTACGTGGTTCGGATTCCACGTAAAATAAAAACGAAGTTGTGTCGGCGTCTGATATACGAGAATACCTGCACATACTTTGACTTTTTAGTACAGTTTGTACAAAGTAGTATAGTTAATTACAACTCTTAAAACCCGGTCAACATTTCTGGTTACATTTTACTTTTTTTTTTTAATTTCTGGTCAAAGATCAACAGTGTATTCTATCCAATAGGGCCTACTTTGATGAAAACTGTTTCTCAATACAAATGACGGTCATTTATTAATAATGACAAGAAGTTTCCTAAATAAAGTAAAACAAAGAACTTTCAATTGATACTTGGTTACCAAATTATCAAGTTTTTAACAATTTACGACTAAAACCACTCGTTTGAAGGTAATGGAAATCTGCATCAGGTTGTATGTGACTTTTTGCTATCACATCTAGCGATCGTTTGTGTATAGATTGGGAGGGAGGAGTATAAAGTTAGTTCATGTATATTTATTGAAAAAGAAAGGATATTTAATATTTTAATGCAGAATCTACATATTGTGTTTTTTTTAAATCATTTACGTAGTATCAATAAAATATCTTTAACTTTCAAATAAATGTCAACATAAAGTTATGAAAATATTTAAAAATGCTTTAGTAAAAACCGCATGTTTTTAACTAGTCTAATTTTTTTAGTTATGGAAAAAACATTTTTGGGAATCAAACTGGTAATTTTCAAAGTTTTGATATTTTAGTGTTTAACATTGGGGAAGGTTTGTGCCAATTCTGTGGAAATATTTATTCATTGTAGAATGCAGTTACGTTGATGTAGTCTTTCCTAGTTATATCTTGTCATATATTTTGGCATTTGATTTTAATCTTTCAAATGATAAACAAGTATGAAAAAAGTATGTAAAAAAAGTTGTATTTATAATATTGGTAAAAATCTCCAGAACTCCTAGTAAGACTGCTTATGATTGGTTTTCTATTATGTACTCATAATGTTGCATTATAATTATTCGGAAAATGTTAATAATTTTTTACATACATAAAAAATTAAAGTTAGACAGACATTTGAAAAAACCGCTTACTTTGTTTAAAATAGTTGTTAAATCAGCTGTTTCTGAAGCAGTTAACGAGTTTAATCTTTCATTGATTAAAGATGACGTCCATCTTCTTTTCAACCTTACTCTACCGATTCTCCTCTGACTGATGATCTGGGCGGGGAAGTTAACATACAGAGAAAGTGGGAGAATCAGTACAGTACAAGGTAAATATTACTGATAAAAACTAACAGTCAAAGTTCAAGATTCGAACCTCCGCTATCTCTCATCCAGGTACTAAGTCCTGTCGCCTTAGACCACTCAGCCCTGGCTGTCCTTTAGTGACAGTCCGTCTAAAAAAGTAACAGGTATATCAACAACCAATTCATACGCAAAAGTGTATTAGGATTAGGAGAAAAGAAGTGTTTCTTTTGTATTTTAACAAGGAAGACGTTCCGGTGAAACAAAATAAAATAAATTTTAGTTAACATAAAGTAAATGCTTTGAACTGGCAACAGACTGTAGAATCTGGCATTCTATTGTTGAATCTGTTCAAAAGCAGTATGTTCCTGGATTACTACTGCAGCAACTTCAACAATGGGAGCATCAATATCTATGGCTTCCGGTAAAGGAGTTAAAAACACTAATCCTCTACACCGGAAATGTACGGGCAAAGAGACAAGTACAATTCAATTTATGCATTGGTTTAGGTTTGTTGCAGTCATATTGTGCAACCTGACTCCATCCATCTAGTAAACTGAGCCCTGTAAACATAATTAGATACCACATAACCCCCCCCCCCCCATTAATACAACTCCCCAAACAATAGGACTCTGAGGTAACAATTTTTAAACAGCACGCAAATAATTTTCTGCTTTAGTTAACTTAATACAAAGGGCCCCCAACAATTATCTAGATTCTTTAAAAAATCTAAATATCTAAAAAGAAAAACGGGTCAAAAATACTAAAACGAGGTAAACAATTTACCTAAATACAATCCATTTTACTGAACAGTTTTTTTTTCAAGAAAAGCCATGCCAAAATGGCGATAGTTACAAATTTGATTGTTTTTATTAGATATTTATTTATCAATGGCATTTTTAATTAAACTTTCTCTGTTTCATATTTTTATTATTTAGAAAATGTTTTGCTTATTTTAGATTTTGAAATTTATATTTTAATTGAAAATTTCCCTGGAATTGGATCACATTCAATTTACAAATAAGTCAAAGCAAATTATACAGGCCAATATTATTTATCCAAACTAAGCTAAATTTCTAATTCACGTTTAAGCAAACAATATTTTTATGATATCATTAATTTTTTAGTTATATAGAGTTATATTCATAAATGACTAATAAATATCAACCTTTGTATTTCGATTCATGCTCATAATCTCTTAGCATCGTAATTCATATATTTTTAAATATAAATTCTCTTCCTCTTGGCTATTCATTATTTTGGGCCTCATTTCAAGTATCTGTGATTAGATATATTACAAAGGCAAAGTCCCAATGACCAACATCATCACACCAACAGTATAGTGAGGTAACTGTCTAAACTCTAAAGTTACAAGACAAAAGGTAGATTTATTTTCATTAGAAGCTATAATAACATGGATTAAAAAATATAACAAAACATACAAATTGCTTAATTTTATGAGATGTAACAAACACTCCAGTAAATAAATTTTGTATTTCGTTAGGCCTGAATTTGGTTATGTTTGGTTGTCTGAAGATGGTAATTTTGTTACTGAAAGCCCTAACGAAATTAAAAATTTATTTACTCGAGTGTTTGTGACATCTTATAACATTAAATTATATATCCAGTAAGAAACGAGCTTGAAGAATGATACAAATTGTTACTAAAAACCAAAGTAAAGCCACAATATTTACATCACAGCATGGACGAAACATTTGTTGATGTAATGTTGTAAATAACACCTTGACCTGGTCGTTACCGGAAGCAGCATGGACGAAACATTTGTTGATGTAATGTTGTAAATAACACCTTGACCCGGTCGTTACCGGAAGCTTTACTTTTAATCTCTCCCATATGCGTTAGCATAGAAAAAATATTATGATCGTCAAACATTTTTTTACAAGTTGGTCTAAAAATCCATTTTAGGGTCCCCTGAACAAAAAAAGATTTTGGTGTCTGTCCGTATATGTCTGTGTGTATTTGCAGTTCGCTGGTGACCAAACAGGTGAATGGTTTTGTATGAAATTTGGTATGTATGTGTATTTAGCCAATATCTCCAGACCATTTTTCACTTTGTTTAAATATAATTTTTATGGGCAAAAAACATACAAAAATGGAATTTACTCAAAAACAGCTGTAACAGTTTTGATTAAATTTTCAGGAAATATGCGAATTACAATTTAAAATATTTTAATAAAAACCGCTTGACTCTAACGTGACTAGTTTTTGAATTATTGCAAAATAACATATTTCGGAATCAAACTGGTAATTATTAAAGTTTTGATTTTTTAGTGTTAATATGGAGGAAATTTTGTGCAAATTATATGGAACCATTTATTTAGTAATGACACCAATTGCTTAAACGTTCGAGTTAAGATAACATTAACTGTTTATTACAGTAAGTAATGGCGAAATAAGAAAGCAACAGATTTAAAAAGATAAGAAACAAACAAAATTTTACATAAAAGAACATTTATGTGTGTGGGAAAGCCAAACCCTTGTTTTCAAGATTGATTGAAATTTTGCCAAAACCATTAATGCGAACACAGTTCTAGCTCATGAGACAGAGAACAAGAGTTAATTGCTTTGTTTGTGTCCTTTAGACGGGATAATTAGACTCGTTGTCGTCAGAAGAAACCGCTTCCAGATAGTGCTTACAAGTTAATGTAACCCAATCAGTTCAATGTACGTACACAACAGGACACGATTTATATATGTATACGCACTTTCTGGTGTAAACTATTTTAATATCAAACGAAACTATATTCAATAATAATAAAATATCCTAGCATTAATATTATTGGATATCATCACAACCCCCCTCTCTCTCTCCCTCCCTCTCTCTCTCTCTCTCTCTCTCTCTCTCTCTCTCTCTCTCTCTCTCTCTCTCTCTCTCTCTCTCTCTCTCTCTCTCTCTCTCTCTCTCACACACACACACACACACACACACACACACACACACACACACACACACACACACACACACACACACACACACACACACACACACACACACCCGCCCATACACGTACAGTGGTGATGACCAACCCACCCGCCCATACATGTACAGTGGTGATGACCCACCCACCGATCCATACAAATACAGTGGTGATGGCCCACCCGCCCGCCCATACACGTACAGTAGTATTGACCCACCCGCCCACCTATACATATACAGTGTTATTGACCCACCTACCCACTCATACACGTACAGTGGTATTGACCCAACCGCCCACCCAAATACATACAGTAGTATTGACCCACCCGCCCAACCATACACGTACAGTGGTATTGACCCACCTGCCCACCCATACACTTACACATACTCACTCCATGTATATAAGTGAAATTCATCCGGGAACTTAACACAAACCCAAATCTTCATATCAAAAAAGAAAATATACGATGTATTCCACTAATTTTATGTGACTTAATATCATTACAAAATTGGTAAAAGGTTTAGTGTATTCAAAGAAATACTCAAAGGGTCGTGTTTAAACTGTATTGCTGACGTTAGGAAATGTTAAAAACAAATGTTGAAAGAATCTTCTTTTCTCATGTTAAATAAATTAGGCCATATCGATCGTCATTGTAATCGTAATATAAATGTCTAGTACCATATGCTGTCACTTTTATACCACTTTATTGTCATTACCTAACAAATTTTATAGTAAGTCACAATGACTCCGTTGACTTAGATGAATCTGAATCGTCAAAAGGTTTATAGTATTTCTAGACAAAAAAATAGTTAAAATAGTTGAATATAACACTTTTAGTGGTAAAGTGATAAATGAGTAAAGAGTTAACCACCGACTTAAGTATGTAATGTTTTGTCACAGCACCATAATTAAATAAAAACATTGATAATTAATGAATAAACTGTAAAATGAATATAAAATTGTTTAGGGACAGTTTTATGGTTAGCCATATAATTTTAATGGGTCAAATTGTACATCTGACAAAGATTTAAAAGCAAAAATATCAAATTCCCAACTCTGTGATGTCTGAATTCGTCAATTTTAGCTTAAACAGACAAAATATAAGTAGAAACCTGAAACATAAGAACGCTACTTAGCTAATCGTGTCTTAACCAATATTTCCACACAGCGCCTAGCTCACATTATAACTGGCCTTCCCGCACACCACCTAGCTCACATTATAACTGGCCTTCCCACACACCTCCTAGCTCACATTATAACTGGCCTTCCCGCACACCACCTAGCTCACATTATAACTGGCCTTTCCGCACACCACCTAGCTCACATTATAACTGGCCTTCCTGCACACCTCCTAGCTCACATTAGAACTGGCCTTCCCGCACACCACCTAGCTCACATTATAACTGGCCTTCCTGCACACCTCCTAGCTCACATTATAACTGGCCTTCCCGCACACCTCCTAGCTCACATTATAACTGGCCGTCCCGCACACCACCTAGCTCACATTATAACTGGCCTTCCTGCACACCTCCTAGCTCACATTATAACTGGCCTTCCCGCACACCACCTAGCTCACATTATAACTGGCCTTCCTGCACACCTCCTAGCTCACATTATAATTGGCCTTCCCGCACACCACCTAGCTCACATTATAACTGGCCTTCCCGCACACCTCCTAGCTCACATTATAACTGGCCTTCCTGCACACCTCCTAGCTCACATTATAACTGGCCTTCCCGCACACCTCCTAGCTCACATTATAACTGGCCTTCCCGCACACCACCTAGCTCACATTATAACTGGCCTTCCTGCACACCACCTAGCTCACATTATAACTGGCCTTCCTGCACACCTCCTAGCTCACATTATAACTGGCCTTCCCGCACACCTCCTAGCTCACATTATATTTGGCCTTCCCGCACACCACCTAGCTCACATTATAACTGGCCTTCCTGCACACCTCCTAGCTCACATTATAACTGGCCTTCCCACACACCACCTAGCTCACATTATAACTGGCCTTCCTGCACACCTCCTAGCTCACATTATAACTGGCCTTCCCGCACACCTCCTAGCTCACATTATATTTGGCCTTCCCGCACACCTCCTAGCTCACATTATAACTGGCCTTCCCGCACACCACCTAGCTCACATTATAACTGGCCTTCCCACACACCACCTAGCTCACATTATAACTGGCCTTCCCGCACACCTCCTAGCTCACATTATAACTGGCCTTCCCGCACACCACCTAGCTCACATTATAACTGGCCTTCCCGCACACCACCTAGCTCACATTATAACTGGCCTTCCTGCACACCTCCTAGCTCACATTATAACTGGCCTTCCTGCACACCTCCTAGCTCACATTATAACTGGCCTTCCCGCACACCACCTAGCTCACATTATAACTGGCCTTCCTGCACACCTCCTAGCTCACATTATAACTGGCCTTCCTGCACACCTCCTAGCTCACATTATAACTGGCCTTCCCGCACACCTCCTAGCCCACATTCTAACTGGCCTTCCCGCACACCACCTAGCTCACATTAGAACTGGCCTTCCCGCACACCACCTAGCTCACATTAAAACTGGCCTTCCTGCACACCTCCCAGCTCACATTATAACTGGCCTTCCCGCACACCACCTAGCTCACATTATAACTGGCCTTCCTGCACACCTCCTAGCTCACATTATAACGGACCTTCCTGCACACCTCCTAGCTCACATTATAACTGGCCTTCCCGCACACCACCTAGCTCACATTATAACTGGCCTTCCCGCACACCACCTAGCTCACATTATAACTGGCCTTCCCGCACACCTCCTAGCTCACATTATAACTGGCCTTCCCGCACACCACCTAGCTCACATTATAACTGGCCTTCCCGCACACCACCTAGCTCACATTATAACTTGCCTTCCCGCACACCACCTAGCTCACATTATAACTGGCCTTCCCGCACACCTCCTAGCTCACATTATAACTGGCCTTCCCGCACACCACCTAGCTCACATTATAACTGGCCTTCCCGCACACCACCTAGCTCACATCATAACTGCCTCCCCTCACGCACCACCTAACTCGCATCTTAACTGGCTCTCCTGCCCAGAGTTTTTTAATTGCCCAATTTCAATCATATCTAAAAGACGACAGGACATGTTAAACCTTAATTGGCTCACGGATATCATTCCTTAAGTAAATAACGTAATTTATATTCATTATTACCCAGTACATTAATTATAATACATATTCATAAATAGCGATTAATTAAGTACTCCAAGCAATAAAAGGCAGGGATTTGTGGTAATGTATTCAATATTGATAGTGTAATTAATTCACTGGGTGTTGACAATCTGATCCATTAGCGAAATCTGTGGCACGTGTTTAATTACCTCCTTCATTTAACAACATTAAGATATCAATCACAAAAAACTTAATTTGTATGGTCTAAATAATTGAAACACAACATTTGTATTACCTATTTCTTTCTGTTAAATTTATGGATCGCTTGATTTATATCAGCTGAACTCCTCAATATTGTTTCTTATTAAAATAACAGATGAATTTATGTATTGATCAACTAAATGCTTGGCTGTGATTTCTTTGCTTTTCACTCTTTCAACTACATTGTAGTAAGGCTTAAATTAAAATGTAGGGCATCTGATTGTTAAGCTGAGCTCATTAATAACAATTAATAAAGTCAACAGTTCCATACTTGTTTATAATAACAACCCACCCCCCACAATCACCTTCCCCAGTCCACCTAAGAATGGCTTGGAAGGGGAGCCCCCACCACTCAGCACGGATCGGCCTGTTACGGGGATTCAGTTCGTCTTTGTGTTCGTGAAGAGTGAAGTGGTTCCTGGTATTCAGTCCGCCACCCTAGTGAGATTAGAAAAATCAAACGCTGTTTGGATAAGTAGAATATATTTTCTAATTAATACCCTGATCTGAGTATTATTGAACATTTTCATGTGTTGTATTTCTTTTGTATTTCCTATTGTATTTTAGATTTTGTTGTGTCTGATAATTTTTAAAAACACGTGTTCTTCCTATTCTTAAAAGTCAGCCGTAATCCAAATAAAATAAAACAACTAGTTATAAATTAAGACTAAGGTAGTAAGTAACACCTGATGACGACAGGAGTGTTAAACATGTCAAAAACACTCGGAGCATTGGAAATCTCCAATCATTTTCTACAAACAATTAATATCAAGTTTTATCAACTTGAGTTAATCCTAAGCATATTTAGGACCCCTCTATGTGCATGGTTGGATGGGATGCAAGACCTATACTTTTATAGACCTTGGGTGGGAGCGTCGGCACTAGTGGTGCAGTGCTGTAATCCAGCTACTTGTTGACAAAGTGTTGTGGACATTGTGGGTGATAAATCTACACTCAATCCTCTTAATACCGACATGGCGTCCACTCAATTATTTCCATCGAAGTGGACACTAGTAAATAAAACTGGGTTGTTCATGTCAGGTAGTAGTCAGTGTCCGGATCTTGAGTAGTTGAGTGAACTGATCATTAGTAAAATCAGATCACTACTAAGTGAGTCGGATTCCACGTAAAGATGTAGGTTTCTTAGTTACCCTGGCTACCAGACTATTGCCCTTTTTGAGCGTAAGTCGATCTCAGTAAGTAACAAGAATACACCGTTCACCCATGCCGGTCCAAGTTGTGTCGGCGTCTCCTTCCTGAGGTCATCATCACTGTACGCGGATGGGTGGGGATGATTACCAATGTACGTAGAGGATGTATACGTGATTTTATATACCGGCTTAATACCGATCGTATCGATTATAATAATACTATTTTAGCGTAGCGTAAAGTCCTAAAATTTATTGTCCCTTAATTTGTTTTATCTCCACAAACTATTGAAAAAGCTTAATATTTTTTAAATTGTCCATTCCAATTAAATGCTACTTAAATAAATGACAAGTTAAATGTATGTGCAACTCTTTATTTTATGAAATTTACACTTTTATATTCTGCAAACTTAAAAAAAAATGTTCTTTACTTTATAAAGTAAAAAATGTCACAAACTTTGTACAAACATCGCTTACTAAAACATCCTTGCATATAGTAAAAATAGAAACACTATGGAATTTCCTTGCACATTTAATGGTTTTTTTTTTTTTTTTTTGTAATTATTTAGCACTTTTTAATTGTAGGCTTCCGTCGTTCCAGTTAAAGTAAAGCTATTTTAATCATTGTATATACCAACCTACCCAATCATAATTCCCAGCCCACTCGGCTCTTATGATTTACAAGGCAATATCTCCGGGACAATCATCGTTGGGATATTAATTCCGATTTGTTCAACGGCTTACTGTAACAGATTCCATCCATAATTAATGCCAACCTCGCAAACCTATCTTATTCTATTTTTATCATTATTCAACGTTAAGACGCCGGTCGTAGAGATATGGCCGAATATGAGGGACGAATGAGTGTGATGATTGTAGATGAACGAGTGTATTCGTTGTTACTAAGGTGAACTGTTCCTTATAAAGAACCATTTATTAGCAATCCAATAGCCTGGGCATCTAAAGGACCTTCAGATTTACGTAGAATTCGAACCACATATTATTGCTATGAATTTCAACTAATTGGCAAACCTGACACTCAGGTCTCTTTCCTAAACAACATCTGAATCTTGACTACCATCCAACGTGGACACCCCAAACTTCTCTAGCAGTGTCCACGTCGATTGCAACCATTGAGCGAGTGTCATGTTGATATTAAGAGGACCGAACATGGAACCTATCGTCTACAATCTCCACAACACTTTGTTTCCAAGTAGCTGGATTACAGCACTGCGCCACTAGTACCTACAATCTCCACAACACTTTGTTTCCAAGTATCTGGGTTACAGCACTGCGCCACTAGTACCTATAATCTCCACAACTCTTTGTTTCCAAGTAGCTGGGTTACAGCATTGCGCCACTAGTACCTACAATCTCCACAACTCTTTGTTTCCAAGTAGCTGGGTTACAGCACTGCGCCACTAGTACCCATAATCTCCACAACTCTTTGTTTCCAAGTAGCTGGATTACAGCACTGCGCCACTAGTACCTATAATCTCCACAACTCTTTGTTTCCAAGTAGCTGGATTACAGCACTGCGCCACTAGTACCTATAATCTCCACAACTCTTTGTTTCCAAGTAGCTGGGTTACAGCACTGCGCCACAAGTACCGACGTTAATATGAAGTTTACGATAGTAAAAAGATATTTGATGTTTTCAAAATGAACATCAAAATGAACATTTATTTTTTGTTTGAAAGTCTAGCATTTGAAAAGATAAAAACACGCTTTTTTAATAATCACCTAGTTTAAACAGGAAAACAAGAAGCGTATTTCTCTATGATAAGTATTATTTATAATGTTTTAATAACATTATATTAAATATGGCCGGTGTAGTAGCAAGTGCTTCGAAGTCCACTTGGGAAGCAATCCTCAACTGGGCCAAGGGCCGCTACCACTCGTCAAATAAAGGTTGTAACTACTGTATGTCAAAAAAAAAAAAAAAAAAAAAAAAAAAAAAAAGTAGGCCTTATAGGAAATAAAATAAAGTTACGACACAAAAAGCATTCATAATATGCTTAGACTTAGCAGTCTTGCTTGTCAGAGGGTAAAAAGTATGAATTTGCGACACTACACCGAAATTTGATCACATGAACTCTTTTTAGATTGATGTGTGACAAAACTGTTGTATTGTAATTCAATAATACCTTTTTTGTTAAGGATGAAACCCAATTACGTTTATTCCACAAGAAATGGTGTCATGCATTAAAAGCTCTCTATGTTTTATGCAGATATACTATATAAGGACGTTGCACTATAAACTACTAGTGATCACTCACCGGAGCCAATTTGTATTAAAAACAGAAAAGCTGCATGTTGAAATCAATCAACTTCAGAAGAATATTTAGCAAAAAGGATCTCGTTTGGATGAAGCACATATGCAAAACCTAGAGATCGATTTCAGAATATGAATAATTATTCGTGCACACGTTAATGGCCACGGTATTAGTGATCACAAATATGTTTAACATATCGATATATCGCAAACCATGGTCGATCGGTATATCGAGATCGATCGATATATCGAGATCTATCGATATCATTATTGATCCGACGATTATATCGAAAGAAAAATATAGATATATCGGATAACCGATATATTGAACTGTTAATAATAATTTGTCTGTTTAAAAGTATGCACTATCTCTTATTTCATGACCAAAAATACACTCATGATTTGCTGTCACTAGAATAGCCTGTTGTATCTAAAAATCAAATACATTTATCTACACGAAATAAGTTGTGATCTATGGGGGTGAATGAAAAATAAGAAAATAGGAATAACCTTTAATTATTGTGTAAATTATAAAAGAATAATAGCATTGTAATTTTGTTTTTCACATTGAAAAATGCCATGAGGCTTCTTATAAACACTAAACTTCCACCCACTGGTTTACAGTAAGCTACATTTTAATGCGTTAACCTAGGGGGAAAACACTAAATAAAGTTACTATATTTTTTTAATGCATGTTTTGTACGCATAAGAGACTTAAAAACGCATTTACATTTTTTTTCGAAATGTAATGATTTTGAGGAGAGAAAATAACGCCAATATTTAGCGATATGATATATCGGATCAAAATATCAATATAGCCGATATTATAGACAGAAAATATTGAAATATTGAAACATATTTATCGATTTTCCAATATATCGATACATCGTTGCCATCCCTAGCACAGTATAAATAATGGGGTATCTTGTATAGTAACTGGAGTCTTTTGACTGCCCAAAATGTTTCAAGAAATAATTAAATATTTAGACTTTTTTTGCATAATCTTTTGATAAACTACTGATTGACTGTCAACAAGTGATTAATTTTTTTCAATAAATAGATTAATTAAAAATGGATAGCAAATTCTTAATATCGTACCGCAACATATATTTTCTGTGTATTGTTATCACGTTATTTTGTTTTTTGTGTTTTATGATTTTTCATTACTCCTCGGAATACCAGGGGGGGGGGTAAAAAGATCCACACTTTTGATAAATTGCTTCTAAATGCATATTTTCTTTTTTTAAATACTACAAAAATTTTAATGAGTCTGATTTTAAAAGTTTGAACAATATTAAAAATTTTATGAAAATATGTGTCATGTGGATCTTTTTTACCACCCCCCTTGGTATTCCATGGACCATCACTCCACAAAATGACGTTTTTAATAATGTTATTTACTTCCTATATTTAAAGCATTCTTCGCATCATTTGTGTAAAACCATATAGACTATTTGGTACACCTGACTGGTTTTTGGGGCTATTTACATTGTATAAGTTGGTATATCTGTGCATATGTGAAAACAAAACAACAAAAAATCAGTCAGCTGACTGAATGTTCATGCTTATAACTGTAATTTGAGGTTATGTGATGTGCAAGTTCTATTCTGTGATAAGCTGAGAGACTATATATATCACGTAGTGAAATTAATCATTTTAGATTTGGATGAAAAAACTTCTTTTTATCTTGAAGGTGATAATGAAATTGTAAGCCAATGGTGTCTGCAAATAAAACCTCAGCGAAAGTATAATGCCACTGGTGTTGTGGGGAATTATCAAGAGAAAAAAGAAAACTTATTAAAATTGCCAATACCTGCTGCAATTGTAAAAACTATGTCTGATGTAAACACAGTGATAAAGTATGTAGTTGTTTATCATGTAACAATCAGCTTGATGACGAAGAATAGATATTCTTATTGTCAATATGTTTTTCAAATATAAATTTATATCCCTACAATGTAACAAATGTCCTTTACTATTGTTTTTTACATCATTTTGTTATTAAATATACATTAAAATGCTAAAATACACGTGGACTTTTTTACGACTCCTCCCCCCTCTTGGTATTCCGTCTGACAAATAGGATCTTGGTATATGGAGGGTTTTAATGTATGTACTTGTAATAGTTTGTAGGAAGTCTATCGTGACATATAACCACGCGATTTTTTAAAAGAGTTTTCTACGTTGATATGGGTTAGTTTTGTAGTATAAAAAATAGTGTTATATGTACGATAAGGTTACTACTTACTGCTACTTACTAGTAGCAGCTGAAGGCGACAGGAGTTTTACACTTTTCGAAACGTGTCAGTTTTAAAAATACTTGAAGCATTGAATATCTCCAACAAATTTACCAATATGAACAATCCAACGATAGCAAATAGCTTCAAACAACATAAAATTATTCATGTACTTTGAGAATCAGTAAAAAATACTACTGATTGTTTTCATTTATTTCTTTTTGTTCAGTATATTTTTTTAAATTTTGTTTTGTCAGGATTGCAAAAAAATGAAGGAGTTTTCAAATATATTACTAATCATTAAAATTACAGTTTATTACCAATAATTAATTCAGGCTAAATATTTGAACTAGTAAACAATTATGTCTACGTTTTGTTTGAGAATTCGTTGCCAGTAAAAAGATTGATAGCTGATTGTCTCCTGTACTGAGATAAAAAACTACTTGTCAACACTAATGACAAGCTGTTTGTCAATCTGACATATTGCCTGGACATTTCGTACAGAGCATAGACAACAAGTTTTATTTATTAAGAATTCTTGTTTATTTAACAATAACTTTATTTTTTTAAATCCTTGTCGATAAAACGTCTGTTTGTTTAAATATGAAACAAGTTAGAATATAAAAGTCATTTAAACTCATTCTATATTCATATAACATTAATTTTTAAATATTCAAATGTCACAGTTAATTTTATTATATAAATAAATAAAAGGTTCCAAAGAATTGGCACAAACTTTCCCACATATTAAACAATAAAAGATCAGATCTTTTAAAATTACCAGTTTGATTCCCAAACATGTTTTTTGCCATAGCTAAAAAACTAGTCAAGTTAGAGACGTGCAGGTTTTATTAAATATTTTAAATTGTAATTCACATATTTTCTGAAAACATAATTAAAGTCTTTAGAGCTGTTTTTGAGAAAATTCCACTGCACTGTTTAGTACAAGTAAACTCATCAAGTTGAAATAACATTGATTATTTCTAGTTCTAAATATGAAGGGATGAACTTACGAAAGCAATACAATTTGTTCATCGGAGAGACACAGTTAATTGCTTTGTTTGCTTGTTCTTAGACTGGATAATTAGACTCAATGTTATCTGAACATACCGCTTGTACAAGTGCTTTCCTAGATGTTGGTGGAACCAATTAAATCAGACAGGACGTAACTTGTTCAGAGTTTCGTACATTGAACAAATTACGTCCTGTCTGATAAAACATTAAATCAGACAGGACGTAACTTGTTCATAGTTTCGTACATTGAACAAATTACGTCCTGTCTGATAAAACATTAAATTACTTGAGGATCAACGTAATTATTTAAAGTAATTTCTTAAAAACTTTATATTTGAACATTTCTCCAGAGAGTAACCAAATATAACTATGTAAGACACTTTTTCTCGAAATTTAAATAAAAATATCCTACTTATAATAACCCTGAGAAAAAAATCTTCAAAGGTGTAAATATACCTCACCCAGATAAAAGCAAAAGTCATTTACTACTAAAACGAACCAATCTTAAGAGAACATTTTATGATACATTCATATTTGTAAAATGTCATAAAATTATAGTTATTATTAAACTTTTTCCCTAGTAGGTAAACGATAAGCAATTGAATCAGTTTTTACTTCTTGTTCTTTCTGTTTTTCAAATACGATCTCATTTTCTCATCGCATGACTTTTTCTGTTCTTCCGACCATTCATTGTGGTCTTATTTGTTGACTTACTTGCACCATTCAAAGCATTCAACACCATTTCGTTTTTGCATTCATCTCTACCCAAAATTTGATTCTGTTATTTTTAGTGTTTTAACAGCTCTGTAATCAATGTTGTTGGGTTTTTAATTTTATTAGACGTTTAGTTATATTTTGTATGAGGCTGGTCTCTGGTTATCTTCTAATATGTCCCCAGACCTTGAGTTTCCTTTTCTTCATTCATGTCCAATTCCATATTTGCATATGTCTCTATGATTTTATCTGATAGTAGTTTGTAACCCGTCTTTTATATTCTTCTTCCAAGAATGTTCCTTATAATTTTCTCTCAATTTTTTTTATACAGTCTAGTTCTTTTTTTATTGTTGAGTGATATTGTTTCACTTCCATGTAGATGGAGGGTTTTATGATAGTGTTATTATGTCGTATTTTTGTGTTTCGTAACGTTGTTTAGTTTTTTTTTTTTTTTTAGTAATTTTCTTTCATACTACATGCATTATTTGCCCTCTGTCGTTTGCCTATTTGTGACACCATTTTTTTGTTCTTTAGGTTGTATGTATACACCTAGATATGATATAATAATATAGATATATTATTATATCTTAATAATCATATCATAATAATTATAAATCACAAATACGTAGTACATTTAAGTATGTATTAATACAAATAACATAATGTTAACTAGTTCCACAATTTCAGTATGCAAATCTTATTTAGTGACTAATTTAACACTTTCTCATTTTTAGAAATAATATTTATAGTTCTAACTATTGCCTTTTCAAATAGTAATATTTATAGTTCTAACTATTGCCTTTTCAAATAGTAATATTTATAGTTCTAACTATTGCCTTTTCAAATAGTAATATTTATAGTTCTAACTATTGCCTTTTTCAAATAGTAATATTTTTATGTTATACTTTACTTTTGGAATTTAGTTGTCTGAACAAAACGTTGACAGTTGATTGTATAACTGTGCTTTGATGAAAAACTGCTTGTCAACTCAAATGACAAGTTGTTTGTCATCCTTGACAAGTTACGTGTACACTTTATACTTCGAACATTAAAGTTGTTATTTTCACTTTTAAATATTTTTACAAAAAATTATAAAAACATGATATTTTTCAAGTTTATTCTATTGACGATCTGGCACAAAATGTAACACATCAAACAGTCATAGAAAACAGTTTATAAAACAAGGGACAGAGTAATATTTGAAAAAAAGGAATCTCTAATCCAAACTATACATTTAATAGTTTACGTGACATTCTAGAAAATTCTAAGACCTATTTGTATTGTAACACCACATATTCTCTTATTTAACTTTGAATTAACTTTAATTTAAAATTATTAATACTATGTATGATACTACATTTTCTTACATTGAAATAATACATGAGACTTACAAATACGTAAATTACTGTGCATATAAATTACAAATAAATAATGCACCCAATATCCAGTTACCGTATGTGAACGTGGAATGAGTGGGAAACCTTATTGAAGTACACTTACACAGAGAGGGTTATAACCAAGTAGGACCATTAAACATAAATGTACTGCACGTAGGCTGGGTAAGAGGTCTGTAAGAGATAATCTGGACTGTAGTACAAATAAAATAGCAGATTATGTAATTACTTCGAAGCTTCACTCGTATATTGGAGGACGAATTTAGAAGGACTACGTGGATGATATTTTTGTAATAAAATTTAATGAAATCTGTACCACAACTTATACTTCACCGTAAATTAAAACATATATTTAAAATACTGTACTCCTTTTTCCTTGAATGCTCTCTAATTTTATGATTATTGGCATCTTAATACATACAATAAATGGTCGTTTCGTGGTTTCTTTCGTACCATTTTTTAATTATATTTACTATTTTTTGCTTCAATACTTCAATTTCAGACACATTTATCATGAAACTACTCCTTTAGAACGTATCATAAATTTATTTCTAAGATATATCCATTATATGTTATATATATTTTTAAGGATATAGAAACATAAACATTTACAATATTTCAATGTTTTTTCTAATTTTGCAAAACACGGTCAATAAAATATATATTGTATTGCTTTGAAATATAAACGTTGTTAAAGACATTAGCAAGTTACAACGTAAGAGGTACAAGTATACTTATATTTAACTTTTTTTTAAATGCAGAAATGATACTTTAAAGTTACTTGTATGAATTAAATTTTTTTTTATGATTTGATGAATATGGCTTTTTTTGGTTTGAAACATTTATCATCTTCCACACTTACAATCAAGTTTATACATATATGGAATAACGAGTCTCCTCAGCCTGGATACAGTAAGTGGTTGTTTCCTGTTGGAACACTCTGGAACATTACACATCACCGGTCAACTATTGTACCTATAATGGCAGCCATTTATCATCTTCCACACTTACAATCAAGTTTATACATATATGGAATAACGAGTCTCCTCAGCCTGGATACAGTAAGTGGTTGTTTCCTGTTGGAACACTCTGGAACATTACACATCACCGGTCAACTATTGTACCTATAATGGCAGCCATTTATCATCTTCCACACTTACAATCAAGTTTATACATATATGGAATAACGAGTCTCCTCAGCCTGGATACAGTAAGTGGTTGTTTCCTGTTGGAACACTCTGGAACATTACACATCACCGGTCAACTATTGTACCTATAATGGCAGCCATTTATCATCTTCCACACTTACAATCAAGTTTATACATATATGGAATAACGAGTCTCCTCAGCCTGGATACAGTAAGTGGTTGTTTCCTGTTGGAACACTCTGGAACATTACACATCACCGGTCAACTATTGTACCTATAATGGCAGCCATTTATCATCTTCCACACTTACAATCAAGTTTATACATATATGGAATAACGAGTCTCCTCAGCCTGGATACAGTAAGTGGTTGTTTCCTGTTGGAACACTCTGGAACATTACACATCACCGGTCAACTATTGTACCTATAATGGCAGCCATTTATCATCTTCCACACTTACAATCAAGTTTATACATATATGGAATAACGAGTCTCCTCAGCCTGGATACAGTAAGTGGTTGTTTCCTGTTGGAACACTCTGGAACATTACACATCACCGGTCAACTATTGTACCTATAATGGCAGCCATTTATCATCTTCCACACTTACAATCAAGTTTATACATATATGGAATAACGAGTCTCCTCAGCCTGGATACAGTAAGTGGTTGTTTCCTGTTGGAACACTCTGGAACATTACACATCACCGGTCAACTATTGTACCTATAATGGCAGCCATTTATCACACACAACCTTCATTTAAAACTTTTCTTTCAGTTCAGAAAATTTTGTGATTTTTTTATTAAAGCATCTTTTGTTGTAATTTAAGTTCTGACATTTTTATTTCAGAAATTCCTTTAAATTATTTTATAACGATTGGATCCATCCGCACAAAATTTGCTGCAATTTAAATAATTTATAGCTATCAATAATTTATTTTAGCTTTCAGATAATTCTTGTGGATTCATTCACATTTTAAGAT
Organism: Stictocephala bisonia; assembly: GCA_035578905.1. Taxonomy (NCBI): domain Eukaryota; kingdom Metazoa; phylum Arthropoda; class Insecta; order Hemiptera; family Membracidae; genus Stictocephala; species Stictocephala bisonia. The sequence goes on along the minus strand of JAQJVL010000904.1, from coordinate 93,499 downwards.
AGGCTGCATTTTAATCAAAACAAAGCCAACCACAGTGTATTATTCTTTTTAGTTTATTCACAAGAATGAATGCACTTTAATAATAAAAAGCACAAAAATAGAATTATAAAAGAATTTTAATATTTACAATAAAGCGTGAAAAACAAAAATAAACGAATAAAAAACAAGTTAAAGTGGAAAGTATCAATCACTTCTTTTTAACTTGAAGAGAAAGCGTCCTACTTCTGGCTGAGAAATGTTATTAAACATAATTATAAATCAATAACGAATAAATTTCTTGTTCATTAGACGATAGAGTTAATTGCTTTGTTTTCCTCAGACCCTGGATATTTACCCTCACTGCTATCATAGCGATCTGCTTCCAGCTAGTGATTTTATGTTAGATAGAAAATTAAATTAATTCTACTACATCGAACTGGGCGAAACGTCTAAGGTGTCAGGACGACTAGAGCATGAACATATAGTGCAAGTTCGAATCCTGGCCTTGACTGGAAGTTGTTATCAGTAAAATTCACCTTCTACTGCACTGATTCTTCCTCTTACTCTGTCTGAAGAAGTTCTCTGTACAGATGCTTAGTCTCCGAGGACTGGCTACAATAAGTTTTAAAAGTATGTATTTCTTTCATTTTTATAAAATAAAATAAAATGTATATCTTACACTATCTGTACACATTTAAGAAAGTAAATTGTATTAGAAAACATAGTTTCTTTATGATTGATTACGTAGTTAAAAATATAATTATTTATTGTTTAAATTTAATATTTACGAAATTAATTGAAAATCAGTTTTACATAACTATTGGTGTAATATCATCACAGCTAAGTGACATGATTACATGAGAAATAAATTTATCACAAACAAAAATTTCAATTTATGTTTAAAACGGTAATACAATTTCCTAATTTTTTATTTGTTCTTAAGACGTCGATCGTCAGGATATTGTTGTGGTGAGTGTAGATGTACGAAGTTACATAGTTACAAACTACGACCGACTATTCCTTAGAAAGTACCATAGCCCAATGACAAATGAACAGCTGGTGTTTGTCGTAATCCGTTTCAAATTTTGTTACGACTCTGATTGGGATCGAACTGAGGACGTTTAGCTTACAAAGTTGGGCTTTAACGCTACCGATCAGTGGTACGTAGAGCAGAAATTATTCCACCCTCAAAGTTAATACAATTGCCAATTATGGATCTTTACATTCATTTTTGATTCTTAGCATACTGCAATTAATAGTAAAAGTGTCTTGAAATTAATATTTTATATGATTGTTTTAACTGTTTGCTTTTATTTTATTCACCATATTAAACAGTTCTAATAACAAAACAATTATAACACAGTTCAGTACTATGATCAAATATTGACGTAATCGAATTTATAAACCTTTCTTTCGATCATAGGGTCGAGAAAGAATATTTAACCGAATTTCTAGGTCGTGTAGTAAAATTAGTGTTATCATTATTTAATTTTATACAACTTTAGGCTTATTGCTCACATAAAAAAATGTTGTATAATTTAGTTATATAAATATCTCATTTATTTCTATGATGTTTTTAAGATAGTTAAATAAGTTAAAAAACGCTTTTGTAACAATCATGACTTATAATTTCAATTCGACGAATAATTGTCGAAGTAAAATGAACTGGCCTATTAAAAATAATTTTGTTTTAATATGTAGACGACAAATTATAATATATTTTAAATATTAAATCAAGGAAACAATTAAACACGCATTGAAAATGTCAGATGGAAGCCTGGTTTCTAACGTTACATAAATGAATTTAATTGCCAGGAATCAATTAACGTGACTTCTTGTCGTTCATTAATTTGATCATTTAATTAACCACTAGTTATTTATTCTGCATAACACTTAATACACTGATTGACACTTTATTGGAATTCCGTTATATTTTCCAAAAGTATTAGGAAAATAAAACCTCTGTTCTTCTTGTGTAAGTTCTCTTTCAGTTGTGTTAAAATTTGGGCAGTACAGTAATACACTCATTTTTATTATTTAATTTCAACCTATTTCTAAAAAGTATGTTTCTTCGTGTATGTGAATATTTGTACTTAGCTGATGTGAAGTATTTGTATTAATGATGTTGTATGGTTCAATTAGTAGCATTTTATGTGTAATGATTATTTATTTTACTTTCTCCCATATGTGTTAGCATGGAGAAATTATTGTAATCGTCCAAAACAATTTTTGTACAAGTTGATCTAAAAATCCATATTAAGGTCCTCTGAACCCAAAAACGTGTGTTTTTCGAAAGCAAAAAAATTTTGGCGTCTGTTCGTATGTCTGTCTGTCTGTGTGTATGTGTCTGTCTATGTGTATGTGCAGTTCACTGGAGACAAGACAGATGGATCAATGTTTATGAAATTTGATATATAGGTGTATTAAGCCAATATCTCCAGGCAATTTTTTTCACTCACTTTTGAAATTTTAGTTTTTTTTTACTTTTATGGGCAAAAAACATACAAAAATGAAATTGTCTAAAAAGGACTCTAACAATTTTGATTAAATTTTCAGGAAATATGTGATTTACAATTTAAAATATTTTAGTAAAAAGTGCATGTCTCTAGCTTGACTAGTTTTTGAGTTATAGCAAAAACATATATTTGGAAGTCAAACTGGTAATTTTCATAGTTTGGATTTTTTTTAATATGGAGGAACGTTTTTGCCAATTCTTTGGAACCATTTATTTTGTTTTTGTTTAGTTTTTGTCCCTAGCATATTATTTTCTATTGTCTCATAGTTATATTTATGTTATTAAGGGCTGTGCACATTTAACGTCTATTTATGAATAATAACACATACCGTATAGATATCTCAACCTTGTTATTATAACTATTGATATAAATTGCAAAACTGTAGGTAAGATTGGGTGGACAGACAGAATATACATGGACAGACAGAACAATGACTCAGCTAAGTAGGATAAAAGTAATGAGTTAGAGTCCTTTCAGCAATTTTAATAATTTTCAAAATTAAGATGTTAGGCAAAATATAATAAACGATGATTATTAACGACGTTTTGTCAGTTTTAGGTAATTTTTTTATATTATCATATAAGACAACTTGACATATTCTCATATCAATGTATGATCAAGGTAAAGTGAAAGTTTAGAACGGATTACTTTAGAACTCGTTCCGAAGCTGGTAAACGACTAACTATTTATTCATCGGCACTAGTGGCGCAGTGTTGTAACCCAGCTACTTGGGGGCAAAGTGTTGTGGAGGCATGACAAAACATTACTTTATGTGAGGTGGTAGTTAAGATCTACGTGTTGTGTAGGGAAGACAACTGAGTATCAGGCTTGTCAGTTAGCTGAAAATCAAACCAATACTGCGTGGTTCGGATTACACTTTAAACTGAGGTCCATTAGATGTTCTAGTTGGAAAAATCCACCTTAGTTGAATACACTCGTTCATCTACACTCATCACACTCATTCCCTCCTCTTATTCGCCATATCTCTACGATCGGCGTCTTAATGATGAGTAATAAATACCACTTTAACCGCGAACTTTAAAAATTACTCTTAATTAACTCAAATTAATTATTCTAAGAAACGCTTAGTATAAAACCCATACCATGATGAAATAAAACTGTTGTCACGACTTTCTGTAAAGTTTATTTTGTGAACTGTTTTTAAAGTTAGAACTGTAACAAAGTTTCAACTACTAACTTGGTCTTGAATTGAAAGTTGTAAATGTTCTTTTGTATTTCAATTGTTATCGTTTTCTTTTTATTTATTCATTCAGTACTTTAATATTGGTAAAAAAGGATATCATAACAAAGCTCTATATAACAATAATTTTTGTACTTCCCATTTTCTTCCAAAGTTGTAATACAATATACATTTACTGTTATGAATTATTTTTATTCAAAGCATTTGAAATGTGGACATAGATAAGAACGGAGGAGTCAAGTGAACAGAAAAGCTGAGAAATAAAGTACCGAGGAAAGGCAAATTCTACAGATCATAAAGAAAAGAAATATAAACTAGATAGAACCTAACCTTTAAGAGAGGTAATATGAGGTTGGCCCTGGAACGATTGGTGGAAGGTATAAAGGGAATAATTCAGATTCTGAATAAATTACAGGGTGGTAGAACAGATATGCTTGAGGTCAGAGAAAATGGAGGTTGCAGGGACCTATCGGAAAAGCCTAACTAACAATATTAACCGTCATAATTTGTATGATTCAACTCGAGCTATAAGTCACAAGAAAGAATGCGTGATGGAAAAAATGCTTCACTAAGACTTCCTAGTCGTAAATATTTTTCGTTATATGGAACTGGTATTTTCATAAATTTACCAAAATTCACTAGAAAAGCATCATTGACATTTAATTTTGAGGGACTCTTAAAGTTCAATAATTATTCGGTATTTATTAAGACACTGATCGTAGAGATATGGGCGAACATGAGGGGCGATAGAGAGTGTGATGAGTGGAGAAGAAAGAGTGTAGTCATTGTTACTAACTAAGATCGAATGATCATTAGGAAGATCCATTTATTAATAGCCCAATAGCCGGATCAACTAAGGGACCTACAGCTTTAGGTGGAATCGTAAACACGTAGTATTGGTCTGATGTTCAGCTAACTGACAAGTCTGATACTCAGTTCTCTTCCCTACACAACATTCGGACACTAACTAACTGCCTAACACGGACACAACAGACTTCTCTAGTAGTGTCCACGTCGATGGTAACCATTGAGCGACGCTGTGTCGGTAGTTAGAGAACCGATAATATGACCTATCACAATTAACGCAATATGTTGTGGTATTGTATTAATCTGTTAAATTTAATAAAAAACAGCGGTTGCGTACTAAAAATAATATCATATTGTATGCAGTCACGCCGTATAACGGTTATTTGAAATCCAGCTGCAGCATATTATTCACTGGAACCAATATTTATTTTAAAATAACATGGAGCAGCCCCATGTTGAAATCAATCATCTTCAGAATTTTGAACTCAATTTAGCAACAAGGATCTTGTTCGCATGAAACAAACATGCTAACACAGAGGTCGATTTCGTATGATAAATAATTCATGAACGCATGCCTACATGTTGGTAGCAATGGGCTAACTAATTGGGGATCCCTGATTGGTGGTTACTGAACCTGCAGGATTTGATTGGGAATATTGAGTTAGTTGCGTGCTTGTTGATCCGGGAATAAGTATAATTGTACGTTAGCTTGTTTTCAGGGACTGAACTGGAAAAAGGTGTTTATTTATTGCTTCCAACGGATACAGCAGTTTTTTAATATACATAAACAGGTTTAATGTAACACTAACCGAATGCCTTGTTTCGTCGTGGGGTGGTTCTCTGCGCTTGCTTACCCTTCCCTCCGTGGTTCTTTCTAAACCATCACATAAATATATAAACCATCCTGCTGCCGTTCCCCTAGATCCTTAGATAACAAAGTTTCATATTTTAGAATCCCTTATAAGAGTTCTTTACGAAGTGCCATAATTTCTGAGTGGGCGCCAATGACATAATATCCCTTAAAAATTCATCAAAATCTGTTCAGTGATTATGTAGATTTCGCGTTCGGATTGAGTACGTCATTTTTTGATTATGTATATTAATATCACCATCCAATGGATATGACCTGTCCAGAAAGAAGCATTCAAACAAATTAATGCTATCAGGTCATAATGCTAGTAGAAAGCAAATATCTTAAGCACATGCAATGTCTAGAAAAAAAAAAAGAAAAAAAAACAGGTTTTAGCAAAACAAGCATAGTTTAAAATAACAAAAAAACAGTTGAATCATAATAAATAACTATAAGGAATTAAGAACTGCGCCAACTTATAAACAAACAATATTGTATATTGATTATTGGGGATAGTAACAACACAAACGAAGTATGTATGTATAAATGCTTAAATTAAAACTAGTTCGGTCAGTGAAAACAAGAGGGACTGAATAAAAATTGTAATATTTACTTAAATATAGATAACGATATATAGAATATAGATAACTTAAATTAGCCAACGATTGCCGGTGCATAATAACAAATAAGCTAATAACAATTTAATATTAAAAATTAGACAAGATAAACTATTCACATATAAAACTAAAATTAGAGGAAGTAAACAATTTAAAGCTGGTACTAAATAGTTGTGTCTCTCCTTTTGAAAGAGTGAACGGTCTCATTAAAAAAACCTACATCAGTTCCAAAATGTTACAAATGTCCATATATATGTGTCCAAATAACCCATGCATATAAAAGCCAAATACCATTGACGTCTGGAATCTGAATATCTGCAGAGATTCTCAAATAAAAAAACTTCCTGACCTAACCTTACCTAACCTAACCTCTGAACGTCACATAGGTCGTGGTTCTCCGCACCACCTCCCTCCATTCTCGACCGGTCCACACGTCTGACGTACCGCAGGTCGTAAATAGACTCTCTCACAGATTGGCTACGACCCAGCTGTTTAATGAGTGCTAATTTCATGCTGGAGTACATTAGCGCTTCCTAGATACCATCACATCTCACTCCAGATAGCATTACTTGTTCCTCCCTACATCAACATAACTAATCAATTATCTTCCGTTTGTAATCAACTAACTACTCTAAGTGCACTGAGTGGACTAGTAAAGAACTGTAGGCTTGGGTCTTTACGAAGTAGTTCATTATTATTCATAATTAAGACTCCGATTGTAGATACGGGTGGATATGAGGGCCGAATAGGTGTGATGAGTTTAGTTGAACGAGTGAAGTCATTGTTACTAACTAAGATCGACTGTTCTCTAGAAAGATCTATTTATTAACATCTCAATGGTCAGGCAATTAAGAGACCTACAACCTATAAAAAAAAACTAAATGAAAATAATAAAAGTGTTTTTGTATTATATTTTTACTTACTAAGCATAAATATTATGTTTACATGAAATATCCTAATCTGGAAGTTTATAACACATTAAATAACATTACGTTGTCAAAAATGTATTAATAAGTTTGTTTACACATTCGTCAAGCTCTCTCCTTATTGGATTTATAATTTAATGTTGTAGATAAATCAAACACTGCAGTAAATAGTTTTTATTTTATAAGGCCTTTCGGTAACGATGATGCCATCTTCAGACACACAAACTAAATTACAAAGTAAAAAAACTGGAGTGTTTGATTTATCTATATCGTTAAATTGTTTACACATGTTTTTGAATTTTGGAGTTACTTCAAACTTCTCTAATTCATAGGTTCTTAAAAATAGTTTGCACATTTCAAACACTTAGGAATTTGCTTTTTATCGTTTAATCTAATAATAAAAACAAACCTGAAGATGCCTTTTCATTCTACTCCGAAAAAACTTTACTTTAAGAACTGCTTTTAACAGTCACATGTTTATGTTGTCGTCGATTGAAGCGTGAAAATTCACCGTTCTTTTCATTGAAAATCAACACGTCATTTTTTAAGGAATTTCCAATGTTACAGTGAAAATCTTTTAGTTTATTATTTATTTATTTTCAAAACGCCGATCGTCAAGATATGTGCGAATATGGATTTCGAATGAGTGTAGATGAGAGAATGTAGTCATTGTTACAAACTAAAGGCCGACTATACCTTAGAAAGTGTCATTAATTAATAGCCCAATGACAAATGAACAGCCGGTGATTATTTGCTTTGATTCTGATTGGGGTCGAACTGAGAACATTTAACCAACTACACTACAACAAATTTTATTTTTAAGCTAACTTACAAAAATTTAAGAAACGATTAGGAATAAAAACTAATCTTAAAAGTATTTTTCAGTACATTATTTATTTGTATGATTCTTAATTTCGGAGGTACAGTAAGATTTCTAAACGATTAAAATTAGCAAGAACAATTCATTTATTTAAAATAGTGTTTAATTATGTGAAAATAAACCAATTTCTTTGATCCCGTAATAGTTTTAATAAATGGTGATACAGTAATGCATTCTGAAAAATCCATAGAATTTCTTAGTTTTTTGGTGTTTTTATTATTATTTTTTTCTTTGTTTTTGTATACGGTATTTTAGCTATGGTATCATCGACACACGTCTTGAAAATATCTAAAGCAATTAAATATCCAAGTGAATTAAGTGATCAATTTAACGTCCAACACAATGACAGGAAATGATCGTAGTAAATTGCTGTTAATTAGTTAGTTATTTATATCTAACTAATTGAATAATAAAATGTGTGGCATGTGATAATTAATTCTTTGACATATTATTTAATAGTCTGTGATTAACAACTTAATCTGTATCAGCCAAACGATTTACGAATATTTCATTCCTCAAGTTTTTCTTAAATTAATTTACGTCTTAGATTAATTTGATTCCCAATGGTGTTTTTTAATTAATAATACACATTAGAAAGCTTTAATGAAATATATAATAACTAAACCGTTAATAATGTTCTAGTAGAAATATCACACCAAAATATAAAATATATAAAACCACATTTTTAATTAGGTGAACAGTAAAAACAGCAACGAAAAATTAGTTTGTAGAAAAATAATATTTTGATCTCAAATTATTCAGTATTCATCAACTAATTTTTTTTTAATTTCTCGTATTAAAATTATCTCGTTTTGGGTTTCTTTTTTAGTAGTTTTAAAATTTCATCACCGAGAGAGGTAAAAAATAAAAGGCATTTGTCAATACTAAATAACTTTTGTGGTTTCTCAATTTAACTACATTTGAAAATAGACATTTTTTTAATGCATAAGTCTCCTTATCACTATTATCAGGTTGTATGTTATTCTATGAATGTTCATAAAAACAGAATATCTCTATATACTGACATTGCAAATCAATTCCTAATAATCTATTGTCACATTTCTCACGTAGAGAAATACATAAAAATATTTTATGTATTTTTTATGCAAAGCTCACTTTTAATACTTATCATATCATCATAAAAATCATAGCCTGGTTGTTAATTTAAGCCACCTGTTTATTAGTTAATAGATATCATTGTGCTCTATACTATTTCATTAGCCATTGATATATAAATGCATTATTAGTAAGCCACCGATCGTAGAGATATGGGCGAATATTAGGGGCAAATGAGTGTGATGAGTGTATATGAACGAATAACTAAGATCGACTGTGCCTTAGAAAGAGCCATTTATAAACGGCCCAATAACCCGGGCAATTAAGTGACCTTCAGCCTTTCAGTACGTGGAATACGAACCACGTAGTGTTGGTCTCATTTTCAGCTAACTGACACGCCTAAGACTCAGTTATCTTTCTTAATAACATCCAGACCCTGACTACCACCCAACATAGACACCATATACTTCTCTAGTTGGGTTCACATCAATCGTAACCATAGAACGGACGCCGTGTCGGTATTAAGATAGTAAATTTGTATTAAAACTTAACTGTCGACAAAAAAATAAATATTGAGTGTTTGTTAAGTATTGATTTCTATAGATCGGTGGTCTTCAACCTTTTATTATTTAAGGGCCAAATTATTGTCATGGAGGACTTGGAGGGCCGCATTGATTAAGCGTGTATACACACACACACACACACACATACATATATATATATATATATATATATATATATATATATATATATATATATATGTATGTGTGTGAATTTTGTCTCAGGTTAAAATAATTTACATGAATTTGATATAACATCTTATATTTGTTGATAACTGTATTAAACATCAATATTGAAATCAATATAGGTCTACTTGACATATATTTAAACATGTTATAAAACTCAAAATTAAACTGAAAACATCAAATTTGTGACTTTTGTAGTTTAGTGAGAAATTTGACATTGTTTATCTTTTACTAATCTGTCAACATTAGCTTTTATGTCAGATGTCGTGGCAATTCGAAGTGAGTTTTCTAAATGAGTGTCAGAAAGATTTCACGTTCTTCATTCTTGAAAATAGCTGCTCACAGATGTAAGTGCTGCCAAAAAGAGATGCTGTGGCCAGAGCATGAGATCTGATTGCTGGAAATCGAGCACCTTCAACATACAATGAGTAAAACTCCAGAAGTCCAAAGTTTTTAAATTTCTCCTGTAAATCGCTATTTCACTGAAAGTCAGTAAGTTCCATTTGTATATTTCCGGAATAGTCTTCCACATTAACACTGAAAGGAGCACAAAAAAGCTTCATCATAGTTTTATTTTGCTTGAAGTCTAAAAACCTGTTGCTAAAATCTTGCTGTAACATGGAGAGTGCTTCGCTGTACTTTTCTTTGTTTTGAACTTCACATTGTGACAGTGTTGGAAAATGTGTGAAGTCACCCTGTTGTACTTGATTCTTCCACAAACTAAGTTTCCTCTCAAACGCCTCAACTTGATCAAAGAGATTGTGTATCATAGCATTCTTCCCTTGTAGCCTAATATTCAAGTCATTGAGATGTATTGAAATATCAGTTAGGTACCCAAAATCAGCCATCCAACTGGGATCTTTGAAGCAGTGAACTGCCTTCCCTTTACTCTCCATGAACATGCAGATTTCTTCTTTCAAATCAAAAACACTTTTTAAAAACTTTCCTCGACTGAGCCAACGAATCTCTGTGTAATAAATTACATCACCATACTCTGCATTCATCTCACTAAGGAAGGTTTGGAATTCCCTGTGGTTCAGTCCTTGTGATCTGATAAAATTCACGATTTTAGTCACATCTTTAATGAAATCTTTGAAACAAACACTTTTTGCACACAAATTTTCTTGATGGATAATGCAATGATATTGTATGAACTTTTCATTTTCACTTGCATCTTTTCTAATCAGAGCTACAACACCTTCATTTTTTCCCGTCATTGCTGGGGCCCCATCAGTTACAACACCGCTCAAGTTATCCAGATTTAGGCCAAACCGGTTTAAAGTTGAAGTCTAAGCCTTGTAAATATCAGTGCCTTTAGCAGTGCCCTTCATTGGAAATAGTGCTGCCATTTCCTCGGTAATAGAGACATTTTTATCGATTCCTCTAATAAAAATGGCTAACTGAGCTGTATCTGTAACATCAGTGCTTTCATCAAGTGCTACTGAATAAAAAACAAACTTTGAAGCACGGTCTTTAAAAGAGATTTCAATATCCTGAGATAGCTCCTCAATTCTTCTGGCAACTGTGACCCCAGATAAATTAACATTTGAAAACAAATGTTTTTGTGTTGGGCATAGGATTTCAGCTGCCGATTCCATACACTGCTTTACAAACTCACCATCTGTGAATGGCTTTGATTGCTTAGCAATTTGTTCAGAAATTATATAGCTCTCATCAAGAAACACTTGATTCACTTTTGGCGTTTTGCCGAGTAAACGTAAATTGTTGATTCTCAAGTTTTTTCCTTAAATCTCGCACCTTATCCAATCTAAACTGACCTTGTACTGCGTCCATCTTGGAAGCGTGCTTTGTGTCATAATGCCGCTTTAAATTATATTCTTTCATTACGGAGACAGACTCATTACAAACCAAACAAACTGGTTTGTTTTTTATATTTACAAAAAAGTATAGATCAGTCCACTTTTCTTGAAACACTCGGCACTCATCGGTAATCTTCCGTTTCTTACTACACGAAGCCATTATTCACTAAACTTAAACTAACATTCACTTGCGGGCAGACAATAGAAATAGGTGAAACAGACTGAGACAATGACACTGGCGTGGGTTGCGATGCTACGAGTGACCTTGAGCATCAGGGTTGCCAACCTGCTTTGCCACTTAACGAATTCCCTACTACGGCCGAATCAATTGGCCAACTTCAGTGCTGCAATGTTTTCCTATTTGTTTGGAAACAAAATCATTCGGCGGGCCACAAAAATATACACGGCGGGCCGCGGGTTGAAGACCACTGCTATAGATACATACAGAAAGCCACCTTCATGTATTAAACATTTTTTTGAAAATAATGTTGTAATTCTGATATTGTACTTTACTCCTTCGTTTTGTTACATACTTCTTCCTTCCCTTTCGTAGTCTCTTTGTTTTATGACGTATAGTTTTTCGTATTCTTCCTTTTGAAATCCTCATTATGTGAGGGTCTAACTTATTATTCCATTCCTTTTTTCAGATATTATGATAACATCGATTTGAGTGAGTTAAAATGTTTAGTTTCAAGAACTGAATATTAAATGAGGCCAGTACCTATTTTTAAATTAACTTATAGAATATTGCGTTTCTTCTGTCCATCCGCGCTACAAGATTTAAAATAATAATTTATCATACGAATATGTGAAATGTGTAAATAAAATCTTGAAAAATGAAGTGCACAGACCAAAAATATATCTATCGACCTGTCCAAACACAGTTATCTTGAAAAATGAAGTGCACAGACCAAAAATATATTTATCGACCTGTCCAAACACAGTTATAGGCAAAGATGTCGTACCCAGACACGATCGTTTTATTTACTGTATGATCGCTCAGTTAAGATTTTCACTCGGAGAATGATATCTCCTTTAAATAGTGTTTTACTCAAAGGAGTAACTATTGTTATCGTATGGTTTGGATATGTTTAGTTATGTCTTTGTTATTAATAGAACGAATATTAAGATTAGATTAAATCTGGATGTATGATTTTTTGATGAGCCATTTTCTGTTTTATTTGTAGATTTGATTATGATTACCGTTACTGTACAGATTAAAGAGTCCGTTAAATAGGTTAATCTATTACTATTTTGTATTTGTAAATTATTACTAAATTTATATATGACCTATGTGAATGTATACTATAGTTGAAGTACTTAATCAATAAAATTTTTGTAAATTATCAGTGGGTGGCTCAAGCCTCTCAAACTAAGAAGGTATACAGAACATACAGTTACCTCGTCAACCTATACTTTTTTCTAACTTTTTCTCAAAATTCTCCACCAAAATACAAATAGTTAAACGATTGATGAATCAATGGAATCTACATATTAATGACATAAGGAAATTTTACATAAATAGAGAGGTGGTTTTCAATATAATATGTCATTTGCAAAAGAAGAACAGTTGGCACGTAAAAGATCTGCACTTGTCAACGATGACAAATCCGTCCGAATTTCCCAGTGAATGTTTCGTCACTTCAAAATTATTACTCTGTCAACTTGTTTAATATTCACCAATTTCTTTTTTAGCATAATATTTTAGCTAACCCTTTTTTAATCACTTTCATAATGAACATGGAAGTAGGCCAACCATTTTGCAACAAGTCACATTAGAATAAGACCTAAATTATAGTCGCTCAGTTCTCAAACAAAAATTTCTTAATTGAATTAAAAAATGCCTGATTGATTTCCACATGGATTGCTGAAGTATACTCATAGAACAATTAAAATGGTCCGATTTGATTCCGTATAGTTGATGGATTTTCTTACAATGACAACATATTATACTACACTATTTTTTATATATTCAAATATAAAATTTATAAATATTGCATGGTAATTCCAGTCCGTATTATTACACATATTATTCGTTCTCATTTAATATTTGCTTTATTGTAACCTCCTCAAGATTCATATTAATAGTTAGTTGAATTGGTAGGTTATATTTATGTAACGTCATTTTAACCCGTAACACATGTTTTATATTCAATACATGTAATTAGTTCATTTTAACGTCTAAAAAGATTTACCAGCAGTGAACGTGTTATAGTGCAGCCGTTCTATCTTTACCTCTGAAGGGAGCACAAACATTGTATATCTTGAGCGCTTGGCTCCTTCGTGTCCCACGGCTAGTTTGTTTCCGGTCTAGATTAATCACAACTGGAGCCTGATAAATTTATAATTATAAAATTGTCCGATTGACTTAGTTTTTTGACATTTAAAATTAGTAAAAATGTACTACCCAGTTAAACTCTAAAAAGATCGTAATTCCCACTAAACAAATTAGTTTGTACCTTCCTAAATTATTCCCAATTGTGAGTCAGTGGTTGTAAAATTTAGAGGAGGGCTGTGGCAGTCTGGATGCGACGTTGCCTATGTCGATTTTCCAGCTAAAGCCGCAAACCTCAAAGGTAAAGTTCGAACGGCTGGACTGTAGTGCAGTCTAGCAATCCACATTTCCATTTGGATGTCTGTGGAGCTGATAACTAGTTACAGAGATACAAGGCTACCAACCTACGCAATCAGAATTCCCAGCCCACTCGTCTTTTATGTCTTACAGGATAATGACACCAGAACTTTAATCATTGAATATTGATTGCAATTTATTTTACGGTTGACTGTAACAAATACCCTTCATTGACATAATTAATGTTCTTTTCTCTCCTATTTATTTTGATTGAGACGTTTATTAAAGATGTCTGCATTACCCTTGCAAATATCATAACTTGATTTATGACTTGCTAACTGAGTGTATAAATTACAGTTAGATAATTACATTCTTTAGCCTTTCATAAATTAATTATTTACTAGTTTTAATATATTCAGCATTTTTCGTTTTCTATACATATAGTATATATTATAATAATAATAATAATATTCTTTATTGCTATAAACACAATACATTGTTGTATAGCGTACATCAAAATGAAGTAAAAGTTTAACAAATCAGTGGTTTAGATCAGCGGTTCTCAACCTTTTAACCCTTTGAACACTGAAGATAGCTCACGCCTCCCCTCCAGTCAATAATTGGTTGGTTCAAGTAAGAACCATGAAATTTGAGACCCATCCCCCCCCACCAAAGCTGGAAAGCGTGCCAACCGGGGGGATGGCTCAAAACAAATCGAGCGATGGGATCACGGGTGGCAGTTGGAGGGTCAAAATAACACTCGGCAGCTGAGCAAAACTAATTTTATTTCAAGAAACCTCATTTAATAAATCAAAACGGCAGAAGGCCACAATATAAAATAGGCAGAAGGCCACAATATAAAATTTGCACTTAAATAAATAACAAAACACACAAAAGCTACAAGAACAACAAACTCAACAAATACCAAAATTAACAAATTAACAACTACATGGCCTATCTGCAGCCTAGCCTGAGACACCCCAAAACGTAAGAAAAATTTAATAGGCCCCAACTAAAAGTGAAGAAAATTATAAAATTTTTGGTATCACCAATAACACCGGCAATTTGGCCCGCATCCCTTGATTCCACCGGGCCAGGGAGTAAGCCGGAATCCCTGGGCAGCTCCGAATTAAAAGTTAAGCAAAGAACAATAATCCCCTTTTGGTGAAAGTTTAAAAATTAAATAATTTAAAAGAAAATATAACACGGTACCGTTCTATTATCCCCGGACATCAATAACACCAAACACGAAATAAATAAATAAATAACTAAATCACTAGGCCTAAAGCATAAAAATAAATAACAGCACAATTTAACAATAGGGACCTAACAAATATAAACTCTAAAATATCTAACAACAAAATAAACTAAATAAACTAAATAACAAGAAATATAAATATAAATAAATATTAACATCCAAAAAGTTCCTTTTGTTGGTCTTTTAAGTTTTTTTTCCTTTTAATAAAAAAAAATACATATATAGGTCCCCATGGCTGTGTTGCCCACTTTGTCCCATCAGTTTTAGGCCTAGGCCCAAATTAAACAGTTCCACAAACTTTTTTTCTTCTTTTGTTTTTATATCCTTCTTTGTTTTTTTTATAAATCACCCCCAGCTCAGCCGCCGGGAAAAGATGGAAAGAACTGACCTGAGGACTGAAGACTTCTACCACCAAAGATGTAGGGCGGGTAGCGGGCAACTCCAGGCTCCAACATGGTCCTCAGGCCAGGCTAGCAGTGGAGAAGATAGAACATTGCCCGGACGACCGGCTGAGGGTTGAAAGTCCCACTCAAGGACCCTGGACTGTAAGGCACAACACACAGCACATCAAATACAGTCCAGCCATCACAACAAAATATTACACATAACAACTAAAAATATAAGGGTGCCTGATTTAACAAAACTTAACATGAAGAGACAAACTTATACATGATTGGAGGGAGAGATTAACTTTAGCCTATGAAAAATTATGTTGGAAAACAGATTTAAGACAAATTACAAACTAACAAATTATAAAAGAATTAATTACGTATATGGAACTAAAAATGACAAACTGAGAACTAGGCTATTGAAACATGAGCAATCTGTCATAACATGAAAATCAAACTAAAGATAGGCTAGGTTATTGTCCATGAACAAAAAGATGGTAAATCGGTAACTGCAACTTAAAAAGGCTCAACAAAACATTATACAGAACTACTATTAAATATGAAACCAGAGATAATAAAGCAATTAAAGTCAAAAAGGTAACAATGAGCACATGGCTCGAACCTAGGTTAAAACATCTAGACAAAGAATATAAATTTAACAAAACTCTGAAAACACAAGTAAGAACGATTAATATTATTTAAACAAAAGTATTTTCACCAAAAGGGTGATTAGATATTAAAACTTACAAAATGAACACTTACGTTTTAGTTTGTCTAGCCAAACATGGTAAGGAGGTTCGGCCGAGTAGAACTCTTCTAGAACAATCGAGACTGAACAGACAGGCCAACCTGACCGAAGCTGCTGGAACACGGAACGAAACGGAACTGGGCCAACGGCTACGAACTACGCGAAACGCAAGGCAAAAGCGAATCTCAGGCAGCCTGGCAGACAACAACGAAAAAAAAGAAACTGTACCGGTCCAAGACCCGGTACAACCTCCCTCTGCAAACCTCAACACACCCAGGCAGGGGAGCAAACTCGGTACCTCAGGGAACCAAGAGAAGACGAAGAAGACCTCCGAAGAGTGGTGTTCCAAGGACGTCCAAGAGAGACTAAGAGGGGAAACCCCTCGAACAGGGAGCAAACTACCCTGACTGTCGGGCCCGACAAGAAAAAAGAGAGAAAGAAGACTCTCTCAGAACAGCCACCTAGGGCGCAGAGGTGATCAATCTCTTTGCCCCAAGAAACCCCCAGGAACACCAACTCCTGGATCAACCGTTCCCCGGAAAGCCTTAAGCTGGGACACATGGGCTTTCCTAAACACCCTGCCTGACTGGGGATCAACCAGCAGAGCAGTCACCGGTGACAAAAACCTGTCGATGCGGTGGGGACCAGACCACCGATAGCACAACTTTGCAGCTCTTCGTTCCGCGGCCGAACTGACCGGGTGAGCCTGACAAAGAACCAGATCTCCAACCTGAAAAGGGTTAGGAGTAAAAACCTAAAAAAAGTAATAAATAATAATAAATAATAAATAAATAATAATAAATAATAATAAAATTAGTTTTGCTCAGCTGCCGAGTGTTATTTTGACCCTCCAACTGCCACCCGTGATCCCATCGCTCGACTTGTTTTGAGCCATCCCCCAGTTGGCACGCTTTCCAGCTTTGGGGGGGGGGGGGATGGGTCTCAATTGGTAGCAGAGCGTGGTTGCCTAAAAAAAAAAAAAAATCTTTCTTGGTTGTTGACGGTTGGTGTTTTTTTGCCAGTTAGGAGGCCATGGTTGGCCGACCTACCGTCAAGGTGTCTTGGTATTGTGTAAAAAAAAAAAAAAAAAAAAAAAATAATAAATAAAAATTATTTAAAAGCAAAACAATTAAAAAATCCCAATAAATAATTAAACTAAAAAAAAAATAAATAAAAAAAAAAAAAAAAAAAAAAAAAAAAACTTAGGCAATCCGCTTGGTTACGTTGTTGAATGGGTTTCATGGGTGGATTGGAGTGGTCGGCAGTGGCTCGGTAGGCTGAGGGTTTAGTTCGTCTTGGACCCTGGAGTTGTCGTTTTTTGTGTACTGTTGAGAATTTTGTTTTGCGAGATGGCCTATCTGCAGAATGTTGCGCTCCTAGTCAAGGAGGAATTATTTTTGAGTTGACGTCGCGGGGTGTGACTCCGGAAGGGGATGTTTTGAATCTCCGGAGGTTGCTGCGGGAGCAGTTGTCCGCGGGTACGGCGGTGGATTGGTCTGACCTGCTGGAGGTTGGTGATGAGTTGGGGATTTGTAAACGGAAGGTGGAAGATTGGGAAGGGGTGTTAGAGGATTTGCAGTTTGAACCTCCAGTAGGTCGTGACCGGGCCTGCCGCCTTGCACGTTTGGGGCATCTGCTTGCCCGTTTAAGGCTGGTCAACCGGGCACCGGGGTTGGAACCGTCGGATAGGACGTGGATCCTGGAGAGTTTGTCTAGGCTGGAAGAGATTTTTCAGGCACTCTCCGGTTCCACGACTCCTACGGGTCTGGGTCAGCGGCCTAATTTCACACTTTCTCCTAACGTGTCGAGGCCGCAGGCTGAGACAACGGCTTTCACTGTGCCTGAGGCTCCTTCTGAGCCTGCAGGCGTTTCTGTTGGGGTCGCTTGTGGTTCGGCTCCAGCTGCCGTTCCTACTACTTCTTTGGGTTCACCTGCTCTTCTGCAGCTGAGCTACCACAAGCTGCCTAACCCTCTCACGCCCATGATCCAGAATCTCCCTGTGATCGATGGGATGGATCCTGAGGAGCTTCTTAAGTTTCTGGTGGCCTTTCTCAGACTTAGTGAGATGCCCGGCATGCAGGCTGGGGACTTGCTTCGTCTGGTTTTCCCTTATTGTAGAGGTCCCGTTGGGGAGTTGCTGAGTTCTGTCTTGGCCAGTGATGCCTCGGTGGACTCGTTCCATCGAGAGTTACTTTCGTCATTTCTTCCCATTCGACTCAGGGAGAGGATGGTCATGGACAGATTTTATCGGTCGCAGGGTAGGGGCGAGTCTCTGGCAGCCTATGTCTCTTCAGTCAAGGAAGCTCGTCAAGCGTTGCGCCTCACCCTTTCTGAAGCTGACACCGTTCGTGTCATCCTGGATGGCATTTCTCCCGAAGAACGGTGCAGATTGGTTTTTGCTGGTGTTCCTTCGACTTTTCGGGAGCTGCATCAGCTGTGCATTGTTTCGCGCAGCGTGCAGTTCTCAGACCAGCAAGGGAGGGATTCTGAGAGTCATCGTGCTCTCCCCACCCGTCGACCAGCTATGTCTGTAGGTGTGAGTCAGCCAGTGGAGGGTCGTGGTTCCCGGCCTCCGGTTGTGTGCTTTGCTTGTGGCCAACCTGGTCACATTCGACGTGACTGTCCACGTGCTCGAGGTCGTGGGGCGGGAAACGCTCAGCGCGGGGGGTTGCCTCCACAGTAGCTCCCCGCGTTGTTGCGACTGACCGTGGCCATTTGCCTCTGACACGTGCCCATAGCAGGAGTGTCGGGGATTTTTCGGGCCTTGCTGGCATGGCTTCCCTGGGACTTAGTGCGGTCACCTCGGTGTGTCCTGGCGTTTTTGTATCTTTTGGTGGTACGGTGTGTCGAGCCCTTCTTGATTCTGGTTCGGCATGCAGTATCATCAGCCTTTCTCTTTTTGAGTCCCTTGACGCCTTAGGACTTGTCAGGCACACCGAGCCTTCTTCTATTACTTGCTGGACGGCATCCCAAACTCCTCTACCTATAATTCTAAAGGCGTTTTTCCATTTTAAAATTGAAGGATTTTCCTGGAGGTGGGGTTTTCTTGTTGCCAAGGACCTGGCGGTTTCTTGTATCCTAGGGGCAGACTTTATTTCTAAGAGTGGTATGGTGCTTGACCTCCAGAAGCGCCAGATATTTTTCAAGTTTAATCGGCGAGTTTTGGTGCCTCTAGTAGGTGATTCTGACTGCCCTCCTGCAGTCAGAGAGGTGGGTTGTGAGCCCGAACAACCCAAGGTGGATCCAGTTGGTCATCTCCCCCCTGAGCAGGCGGAGGCCATTAGGAGGCTGTGTTTGCGGTTTCCTGATGTGCTTACGCCAGAGCTTGGGGTCACTTCTCTTCTGGAGTATGAGATCCACCTCACCGATTCTCAGCCAGTTAGAAGTCATCCGTACAAACTTGCTCCCCCAAAGATGGAGGTTATGAGGGCTATGATTGAAGATCTTCTGAGCAAGGGTGTGATTGAACCGTCTCGTTCTGCTTATGCCAGTCCAGCTTTTCTTGTGCCCAAGCCTAATGGTAAGTCTAGGCTTGTGATGGATTATCGGAGGCTCAACGCTAAGGTCGCTATTGACTCGGTACCTCTGCCTGATTTGCATTCTGCGTTTGATTGGTTCGGTAAGGCTAAGTTTTTCAGTGTTTTCGATTT
This sequence comes from Stictocephala bisonia, assembly GCA_035578905.1. Taxonomy (NCBI): domain Eukaryota; kingdom Metazoa; phylum Arthropoda; class Insecta; order Hemiptera; family Membracidae; genus Stictocephala; species Stictocephala bisonia. Next base: position 73,484 of record JAQJVL010000904.1, on the reverse strand, counting down.
GAACCAGGCCTACCATCAGATTCCATTGAAGAAGGAATCACGGCCCATGACTAGCTTCTGTGTTCCCTGGAATCTCTATCAGTTCACTAGGGTTCCTATGGGTCTTGCTGTGGGTGCCCAGACTCTTACTCGTCTGCTTGATTCCATCTTCCATGATGTGAAGTTCAAGTTTGTTTTCAATTACCTGGACGATCTTCTTGTCTACAGTGAGACTTTCGGGGAACACATGCAACATCTGGAGGAAGTTCTTAGTCGCCTCAAATCAGCTGGCCTTACCGTCAATCCAGAGAAAGTCACTTTTGCTCGTCCTGAGATTTCTTTTCTGGGTCATCTTATCTCTTCTCGAGGCGTCTGCATAGATCCTGCGAGGACCCAGGGCATTCGGGATTTTCCTCCTCCCAGAGATGCCAAGGGGATTGCCCGTTTTGTGGGGATGGTGAATTTTTACCGTCGCTTCATCCCTAACGTGGCCGAGCTTGCTGCCCCGTTGAACGAGCTGCGAAAGAAAGGTGTCCCTTTTGTGTGGGGCCAAGCTCAGCAGACTGCCTTTGATGCTCTCAAGGAGGCTATCATGCAACCTCCTGTCCTGCGTATGCCTGATTTCAGCAGAGAATTTATTCTTCAGACTGATGCCTCCTCCTCCGCCATTGCTGCTGTTCTTTCTCAGGAGTTTGATGGGGTCAGGCAGCCCATCGCTTTTGCTTCGAGGACGTTGTCTCACCAGGAAAGGAAAGCTTCTTCCATCTATGAGTTAGAGTGTCTGGCTGTTGTCTTCGGTACGGACAAGTTTCGGCGTTTCTTGGAACACGCTGAGTTCTTGCTGGAGACGGACAATCAGGCACTGTCTTGGCTTCTTGCCCATCCCCGACAGCTCGGGAAAATTGGTCGCTGGGTGGTCAAAATTTCTGCCTTTAAGTTCCGAGTTCAACATCTTAGGGGTACCCAGAATGTCATCGCGGATGCTCTGTCCCGCATGTACCACGAACCCAGTGATCCACCGACTGAGGCTGTTGCTCAGTGTGGTGCTGTTCTTCTGGATTTTCCTCTGGCTTTTGACGACCTACTGTCCCATCAGCAGAAAGATCCTGAGCTGTCAGTCATCTTAGGTGAGCTTCAAGAGGGAGGTGCCCACCCTCCCTATTTTCTGTCCAAAGGGGTCCTCTGTTGCCGTCCTCGTCAGAGGGGTGAACCCCGTGTAGTGCTGCCTAGTCATCTAGTACCGATGGTCTTTCAGTATTATCACTCTTCCCTTGTGGGCGGTCATCTTGGCATTCATAAGACCATCGCTAAGATTCGTAGGTACTTCATCTGGAAGGGCATGGACCGGGATGTTGCTGGCAGAGTGCGGGCCTGTCACCTGTGCTCTCTCAGCAAGCCTAGTCAGAATGCAAGGTTAGGGTTGTTATCTTCTGAGGTGGCCGAGCGTCCTTTTGAGAAGGTGTTCATCGACTACGTGGGTCCTTTTCCCCGTAGCAAGTCAGGTAGCTCCTACCTACTTGTTTGTGTGGATGCTTTCTCGAAGTTCGTTTGGCTTTTCCCACTTCGGAGTGCTACGGCTAAGCTCACCATCCGTGCTCTCCAGTCCCAACTCTTCCAGCACTTTGGTGTGCCTTCCACTCTCGTGTCCGACAACGGTAGCCAGTTTACCTCCCATGAGTTTCGTAGGTTCTGTTTTGGCAATGGTATCAGGCATGTGACTACCTCTCCGTATTACCCACAGCCTTCTCATGCAGAGCGGTTCAACCGCAATCTTCGGTCTGCCCTTATTACTTTCCATGCTGAGAAGCAGAACACCTGGGATGAGAGTCTCTCTTGGCTCCAGCTTGCTTTTAATTCTTCCAAGCATGAGAGTCACAATGCCACTCCCTTCGAGATTCTACATGGCTACCCTCCTAACAACCCTTTGTCCAACTTGTGGAGGCTAGAGGATCTTCTACCTACGCCAGGTGCCACTGACGTAGTGTCCACGTGGCGGGCTGCTCGGCGCAACCTGCTACGTGCTAGAGAGAGAGTAAGGAGGAGGTATGATAAGGGTCGTACTCCTAACCCTTTTCAGGTTGGAGATCTGGTTCTTTGTCAGGCTCACCCGGTCAGTTCGGCCGCGGAACGAAGAGCTGCAAAGTTGTGCTATCGGTGGTCTGGTCCCCACCGCATCGACAGGTTTTTGTCACCGGTGACTGCTCTGCTGGTTGATCCCCAGTCAGGCAGGGTGTTTAGGAAAGCCCATGTGTCCCAGCTTAAGGCTTTCCGGGGAACGGTTGGTCCAGGAGTTGGTGTTCCTGGGGGTTTCTTGGGGCAAAGAGATTGATCACCTCTGCGCCCTAGGTGGCTGTTCTGAGAGAGTCTTTTTCTCTCTCTTTTTTCTTGTCGGGCCCGACAGTCAGGGTAGTTTGCTCCCTGTTCGAGGGGTTTCCCCTCTTAGTCTCTCTTGGACGTCCTTGGAACACCACTCTTCGGAGGTCTTCTTCGTCTTCTCTTGGTTCCCTGAGGTACCGAGTTTGCTCCCCTGCCTGGGTGTGTTGAGGTTTGCAGAGGGAGGTTGTACCGGGTCTTGGACCGGTACAGTTTCTTTTTTTTCGTTGTTGTCTGCCAGGCTTTTAGAGTGTCTATCTGAACATGACTATTTCTGCAGGCAGCACAAGACAACTGAACAGCCAGGCCAACCGGACTGAAGCTGCTGGAACACGGAACGAAACGGAACTGGGCCAACGGCTACGAACTACGCGAAACGCAAGGCAAAAGCGGATCTCAGGCAGCCTGGCAGACAACAACGAAAAAAAAAGAAACTGTACCGGTCCAAGACCCGGTACAAGTGCTGGGCCCATAACCCAGAGGTCCGTGGATCGAAACCACGCTCTGCTACCAATTGAGACCCATCCCCCCCCCCCAAAGCTGGAAAGCGTGCCAACTGGGGGATGGCTCAAAACAAGTCGAGCGATGGGATCACGGGTGGCAGTTGGAGGGTCAAAAT